>ML675640.1:16786577-17014998 GCA_007922155.1 Mesoclemmys tuberculata
GCCCGCTCGGTGCCGCGGGGGGCGGGAGGCGGCGGAGCCGCGGGCGCTCGCCGCTCGTGCCACAAAGGCCGGGCGAGTTGGCGGTCGGGATGCGGCTTTCAGCAGCCCCTCGGGCTCGGCTCGCTGCGGCGCCGGGCTGGGAGCAGGGACGGCTTCCCTCCCGCTGGTTCTGAGCCCTTGGTAGGAGCGGGAGCGCTAGGGACGCTGTGAGGCGGCCATAACCTGGGGACTTCAGCCCATCTGACAGGGCCTCCACCTTGCTACGGACTGAAAGGCATCTGCGTTCCCAGGGAAGCTTGGTATGGAGGGCGTACTTTGCCTGGGGTGTGAAGGAAGGCAGTGGTTCTGGGCTGCTGCTTAGGGCTGTTGTAACTGGATGCTGTTTCTTCTTCGCCTCTCTGTGCAAAGGCTTTGGAGAAACTCTAGTAGGTCTGTGGATATAAAATGTACTGCCAAGGCTGCTGCTGCTGGTGAGAACAGTTTTAAAAGGGTTTGGTGTCTCTTTGAACCTACTAAAGCTTGGTGCACATCTGGGTGTTGCTGGCCCTGATGACTTTTAGGGCCTTTCACTTATTCTTAAGGGAACAGTGCTTTAAGTTGGCTTGTAGGTCTGATTTTTATATACTAAAGAATGTTTCTACAAAGAAAAAACATCGAAAGTTCTCTTCTTTAGCATCTGAGTGAACCTTGCTTGCTTTTGTTAATTACCACATAGTGTCCACAGTTGGAACTTCCCTGTAATCTTGAAACAAGCTATAGATTTTCTTCTCTAGCAGACTTTGGGAAATATCCTTTGTGCTTCCATCAGTGACAGCGATGATGAAAGTGCTAGGGTAGCCTGGGCACAAGAAACTTTGTTGCTGTGCTGTGTAGAGCAGCTCTGAGCCAGGTTAGATAAGGAGGTAAAAGTGCCTGTGCCCAGCTTACATTAGTGCTGCTCCTGGTGAACTGCGTTCATGATAGCACAATGGTGGAAGTCCTTTCAAAACATGCTATAGGGGGCAAAGCTTGCATGGAATGGATTTATAAGTTACCTTTGTACCACCCTGTAAAGTAATGCAACTTTGTCTGGCTAGGTAGTTTTTGCTTGGGTAGAAATGGTTTACCACTCCTGGCTGCAAAACAGAATATTAAAAATTCAGCATGCTGTGTGATAACTTATATGGTTCATGTACACGGCTTTTGTAGAAAGTAGAAGAGGAAATATTGAAGTGCAGCATGTTCAATTTGTTGGAGAAGGCAGTCACGATGTTATACTTCTGGATTTCGCCTATTTACCATTTCTCATGGTGATTACCTGTACACGTGCTAAAGGTTCTTTGCAGAATTACTCAACTATTGCTAAAGCTTGCATTTGTGCTGAATGGTGGTCCTCACCCTGCATGACTGGGCATTGATCATATATTAAATATTTTGACATTTTCTTGATTGAAAGCTCATCACAGAGAATTGGTGGATTTACTGTTTTGATACTTAGAAAACAACATGGTATTAAAATACCTCTAGCAATTTATGCAGTTTCTGATGTTACAATATTTGGTTTTAGTTATCTTGTTCCTTCTATGTGTTTGGCTGTCTGTGTATCGCTTTGTTCAATGTATTCACTAGTCTTTCAAGCAGAGCTAATCTCCAGTTAGCTGTTTAATAGAAAATTAAGTTGAAACACGTCACTTAAAACTATCTTTAGTCTTCTAAGCAGGTAGATAACGTTGGAGTTTAGCAGAAACAGGCTATTCCCTATTCTGTCTGGAACTTTTTAAGTGCTTATCTAATTCTTTTGTAGTCATTAGCAATTGTTGACTTAATTTTTTTCTTTTGGCTAGGCTAAATAAAGAAAATTGACTTAAATGGTATTTTAATAAGTTTACTTGTTAAAGTAATCACTAATAGCACTCCTTACTTCACTTATGATGTCTGGGGGTGGGTTGGTTTGAGCACAATCTCTGTGTGAAAATGTTTTCTTTGGTACTTTAGAGAGTATTCTTCCCAGTTCGCTTCTAGGCTTTGTTACAGAGTTTACTGTGAAACTTAAATTTTCTAAAGGACAGAACTTTGTCACGAGAAGAGTTGTGAAATCAGATTGCTGATGGAAGAATAACCCAGTGAGAATAGAGGAATGAAGCAGTGCAGTTTAAAATAAACTTTTTTAAAAATTGCTTGTAGGGGCTGAAACGTACACATAATTAACAAACTGGATTTTTCCAATCTTAGCAATGTAAATCTTTTTTTTGAAAAACGGGGGATTTATTTTTTCCATTAGATGAAACTTTGAATGTATGGTGTCCAGAGGCACAATATTGAGAGAACTTTATAGAGATCATGTCTTGCTTTTTAAATATAAATGTAAAGGAAAATATGCATGTTTAAGATTTGAACTGGCATAAATAGAAGCAAATGTGTTAAGAGAAGTTTTGTAGGCCTTTTATTATAATATGGACCAGCTGTTTTGCCTATACTTAAAAAAGGCTGGGGGCGGGAATTAATGAGGCAAATTTTTGCTTTTTTACCACTCATAACTTTTTTGCTAGTGGATTTGTGTGCACACGTATGCAGTCGCTACTTACTTCTCAAGTCATACTGTGTTTTAGATTTCAAATGATATTTTAATTTATGCTTGCTGAAATACCTTAATATGAGTTTTTAGCCACCAGAGGGTGAAATATGCCAGATGTCACTCCAAAGCAGGTAAAACTAGTACCATCAAAATCACTTCCTCTGTGTGCCAGGCACTTAGCGCTTGTATAGCATGTCTTGCTGGTAGTGTGGATTCTTTGCTTTTTTTTCTGTCCCTTCTGGTTAATGAGTTTTATGGTGTCTAAACTTTCACAATTTTCTAAATTGCTTGCATTTTTAACAAGTTTCATAGGTACATATTCCATCTTTGGATCATTACCTGAAATTCTCCAAGACTTGGAAATGCACATCACTTGGCTAATGATATTAAAGATCTATTTAATGGTAGCTAGTGGTATCTCCTTTGTTTAAGCAAATAAAAATCTACTAATTGAAAATATCACTCTCTTTCTTTTTGAGTGGAAATGTATTTCTCATTTGAAGTAAATATTTAGAAATGTTGGAAAAATTAATGAATCAAAGGAAATATGAGTTTGTGCAGCCTTGAAACCATATTTGTGTTTAATAATTTCAGTTGCTCACAGGTCTTGAAAACATTAGAACAAAAATGTCAGATAAAAGCTTAACGTACATTAGCTTTTACATGTATGACTAATCAAATGGTTACTCATCAGTTCTCTGTCTAATAGCAATACACTAATGGTATTTCTTCTGTTGTTGGGACAGAGTCTGGCTGGGGCAGGTGTCTCTGGGATAGCTTTATCACAGAGATAAATTTTTAACACTTCAGTGTTTCTGGAGTTGTGTGGTAAAGCATGTCCTTTGGGTCTTTGTGTACCTGGTAGCCCTTAAATGGACAAGGTCTGATACAGCAGTTGTGTATTGGCAGTAAATCCTATCAGAATATTTTATGCCTCAGTGCAAAACCCTGTGGGCTTTTTGGGGGGAGTGGAGTGGGGATGGATGCTAAGATTATTGATAGGAGAGTTGGAGGGAGAGGAGGCCTCTCAGTAGGTAACCACCAGAGGCAAGTGATCACATCTCACTGTATAGGGTTGAAGATAGACAAGGATGGGCAGGCTGAGGCCAACAGAGGGAAAAGGACTGGGAGGAATTCCATGTGGCTAGGAGTTTCCAATTGCTACCAGGTCCTCTGTGTAGAAACGGTAAAAGATACTTTTGAGATCCTGTTGGTCCAAGAGAATGGAGAGAAGTATGAGACAGCTGTGAATGGCACCTCAGCCTCACCTGTAAGAGAGCCAATCTTCCTTGGAGGGCAGAGAACTCTTGGCAGACAAGCTTGATGATCTTTGCTAGGGATTTAATATTCAAAGAATAGAAAGAACATGCTACAAGTGGCAGGTGGATAACATGACCGTATGCTACTTTCCTGGAGGACAGAGATCACAACAGGCTTTTGAAGTCAGTGAGGAAAAGACCCATTGGTGATGCTGAATATTGGCCCTATTGATGCTGTGTTGTGGGGTATCTCACAGATAATTGACTCAGAAGTGTGCTGAAGAACAAGAATGTCCAAGCAAACTTCCTGGAGATCCTTTGTGTCCCACGAGCAAAGGAAGACCGAAAGTAGAAGATTCCATAAGTGAACTACTGGCTAAGCAAGTGGTGTAAGATTTTGTTTTTTGTGACACATTGGCCCACCTTCTGTGCAGGGAGAGACTTGTACAGTTCAGTTGGCCTCCACTTCAGTAGGAGAGAGACCAACTTTCTCAGGGACAGGCTGGCTTGAGTAGTCAGGAGGTGATTCAACTAAATAACAAAAGGGGAGGGTAACAAAGTGTGAACACTCAGTACAAAGTAGAGATGTTCAGAACAAAATTCATCAAGGAACCCAGGGACATGAACAGAATTTCTTAAATTGTCTATACACTGCTGCTACTAGTTTTGGTAACAAATGAGGAATTGGGATTACTCATTTTATAATCTTAAATTAAGTCTATTTAGTACTACTGAAACCTGGTGACATGATTCCCATTATCGGAACATTAAAAATAATTGATTATAACCTATTCAGGAAGGATCAAGTGGGCAGAAAGGGAAGGGGATGTCCAAAAAAAAAAAATCACTGTTTCCAAGTCGCTGATAAACTGGAAGGGAATGATCTTGAATGGTTAAGAATGAATGCTCTAACAGCTTCTCAACGATAAGTCCATGGATGAGTGCTGGTACCTGAGATCTCCCTGCCATTGTTTAGAAAAGAAGCAAGCCGGTCCCTGGCATCAGAGAGGCTGAGAAACACTGTGCTAACCAATAAAGTGCAAGATGGGGTATTAGTTGGAGTCTGCTACAGACCACCAAACCCTACTAGGGATAGGATGATAGGTGTGTAAGGTGCCAATTTATCATGTGTAGTAAAAGAAGCTGTGTGGTGATGGGAGTTTTCAATTTGAGTGCATATGTTAGGTCTCAGGCTGCGAGTATTTAAAACGACTTTGGAAATTCTAAATATGGATAACAGTTTTTCCTAAGTTAAAATACGTTGCATCCAAACCCAAGGAATTCTATGCTATACTTTTGTCTTGACAGATAAAGAGTAAAGGATCACAGAATTAATTCCCTGTGAAGGTATTTAGTGATACCTACCATAAAGGTAATGTAGGTACAAGGGATCATAACTTGATCCCATTTATAATGTGCAAACAGAATAAAGTGGTGATCAGTGGTACATAAAGGACCAGTTCCGTGAAGGTGAAAACAATTCCAAGACAAATCAGTGATGAGAAGGAATTTAAAATAATAATAAAAAAAAAGACACAAATAATTTGGGCAATATTTAAGAACACTTTACTTTTACAAAAAAGCCACAATAAAGAAAGAAGTCAGATTGGTTAAAAACCCAGCCTAATATATACGGGAAGTGAAGACAGATATAAAGATACTTAATGGAAAAAAGGGGAAATTGAAAGTTGATATCAGAAGTTATCAATTTTCTTCAATTTCTAAGGGAAGCCAAGGGACACAAGTAGAAATCCATGGCCAGCAGAGTTCAGGACAGTAGAAAACAGTTTTTAAAGTCTATTAGGAAGGAAAAAAGGATCCTAACAATAGAATTGGTCCATTACTAGATGGAAATGGTAGAATGATCAATACTAATACTGAACGGGCTAAGTGTTCAATTGGAGAGATACAAATTTGTTTAAATGGGGTTTTAATTAAACTTTCTAAAAATAGACGGGTGGGCGGGGACTGGTGGTGGTGGGTGGAGGAAGCTGAGCTGGGCGTGGCTCTTCACTGCTAAGTGAGAGCTGCCTAGCTGTAGCCCCCCAGCACTGTGCAGGTAGAGCCTAGCTCAGCAGTTATCACTGGTGGGGAGCTGAGCTGAACCCAGCTGTGGCTCCTCCCCTCTAGTGCTGGGCTCTGTGCCTCCCCCAAGCTCAGGGGGAGGCATAGAGCCCAGCTGCAGCTGCCTGCCCCTCAGCTTGTGGGTAGCTGAGCTCAGCTGCCACTCCCCTGCCCCCCAGTTAAAATGGTAATCAGCTGTTTACAATGTTTAAACAGCTGATTATTGTGTAAATGGCTGAGCTTTCGCATGTTGGTTAAATATTGCTGTTCTGTGTTTGGGGAAAAGAGGATAGTCACATCAAGTGAACGCGCTGGTTTCATTCCACTAGTATCTCAGGAGGATGTTAAAAAGGAGCTACTAAAGTTGGACATTCTTAAATCAGGTGGCCCAGATAATTGACAACCAAGAACTTGACTAGAGCTGGCTGAGGCACTCAAGGTACTGTTAATGTGACTTTTCAATAAGTTTTGGAACACCAGGAAAATTCCAGAAGACTGGAAGAAGGCTAATGTTGTGCCAATATTTTAAAAAGGGGAAATGGGATGACCTGGGTAATTATAAGCCAATCAGTCTGACATTGATCCCAGCTAATAGTGTCTGAGAATTAAAGGAGAGTTAATATAATGAATGCAAGTCAACATGGGTTTCTAGAAAATACTTAATGTTAAATTAACTTGATATCTGTTTTTTATGAGATGACAGGTTTGATAAAGGGTGTTGATTGTAATATACATAGACTTTTGCAAGGTGTTTGCTTTAGGTACCACACAACATTTTGATTAAAAATCTAGAGGGGTATAAAGTTAACATGGCAAACACCAAATGGATTAAACGCTGGCTGACAGGCCTCAAAATGTAATTGTAAACAGGGAATGGTCATCGAGTGGGTGTTTTTAGCGGGATTCGTTAGGGATAGGTTCTGAGCCATGCGCTGTTTAACACTTTTATTAATAAAATCTGGAAGAGAATTTAGTGTCATCTGATAGTTTGCAAATGACACACAAATTGGGAATGGTAAATAATAAGAGGACTAGTCCATTCATACAGAGCGATTGTGATTGCTTGGTAATCTGGGTGCAAATGAACAATGTGTTTTTAATGTGGCAAAATGTACACAGCTGGGAACGAAGAATTTTAGGCCCGTATTTACAGGATGAGGTACTCCACCCTAGGAAGCAATGGCTGAAAAATATTTGGGGTGTCATGGTGCATAGTCAGCATCACACAGGGCGCTCGTGTTCATTTGGGGTGAAAATGGCAAATGCAGTCCTTGGGTGTATAAACAGGGGAACCTTGAGGATAGGAGTCGAGGTTATTTTGCCTCTGTATTCGTACCTCCGTATTTCCACTGCTACTGGAACACTGTCCTGTTGTGGTGTCCGCTATTTTAGAAGGGTGTTGATAGATTGGAGAGTGTTCAGAGAAGAGTCATGAAAATGAGTAAATGGTTAGAAAACATGTCTTTATAGTGAAAGATTCAAGGAGCTGAAGCTATTTAGTTTAACAAAGAGAAGGTTAAGGGGTGACTTGATCAGTCCAGGAGTCCTTGTGTGGGGAACAAATATTTAATAACGGGTTCTTCAGTCTAGCTCAGAAAGGTATAACATGATCCAGAGACTGGAAGTTGAAGTTAAGCATTCAACATGGAAATAACCTCACTGTTAAAAAAGTATGCCTTATTAATCACTGGACCAATTTCCCAAAGGTAATGGGGGATTAACCATCACTGACAATTTTTAAATCTAAATGAGATATTTTTCTATAAGATCTTCCCTAAAATAATTCCTAGAGAACTTTTCTGGCCTCTGTTATACAGGAGGTCAGACTAGATTATCACAGTGGTCCCTTCTTGCCTGGGAAAATGTGAATATATAAAACCCAAAGTATCTCTGTGGCTTAAAACAGTAGTAAATAAGTTCTGTGGCCAGTGAGTTGGATTCTCCTTGCTGGCATAGGGAGCTATAAATTACACCTTTCTGCGCCAGCAGTCTGCTGTGCCCTTGTGGGGGCTGCACTTTAGAAGGGAGTGTAAATGGTGTTTGCACTGCCGCTGTCCATCGAGCAAAGGCAGCTCTAGAGGATGCATGCATACTGATGATCTGTTTCCGAAAACATGACCGGTGTAGGAGCTGATCAGTACCACCATTTTTGAGGCTGTGCTTGATACACTTCTGACTGCTGCGTCCTTGGTGGAGCTAAAGTATTTCAGGTACGCTGTCACAACTTTAATCTTCTCTGCAGCACGCTGCACGGGAGCTTCACCTTGGGTTATGCTGGCAAAGGCTGGCGTAGCCCGGAGTTGAATCTGGTCTGATACCTTGTCATCCTTTTTGTGTTCGAACTGTTTTATGTTGGTTTATATATCAAACCACAGTCTCTTCATGGAAGGAACTTTTTTTGTAAAGCACTCACTTACGGTGCTCCAGTAATAAGCATCTTGGATTTGATCAGAAACATCCTCTGGAAGTTGAAGGAGCATTATGTGCCTTATTTTTGCCAGTGCTTGACAGAACTTTGTGTTCAGCTGCTTGTGCTGTCTGATAACTAGAACTTGATATGTCATGATACTGCTTTTGCTGTGATAAATGTTAGCTGCATGTTGTAATTATGCAGTTGCCTGTCTGGTTAAGGTGAGAACTCAGTTCTCACTTTCCTCTCTCTAATACAATGTAAACGAACAAGCAAACAAAATAAAATCTTGTTTAACCACACAACAGGGCATCATCATTAACTCTTCAAACCTTTGCTCCATTGCTACCTCTGGTGCAGCTCTGCCGGTAGGAGAAGTAGTGTAGACTGGATGCCAGCATGGGAAATTTTAGGAAAAGAAGCCTGGTATAGATAAGGGCCAGGAAGGTTAAGTCTAGTCTTCCATGTTTTTTGCTCATTGTTTCATTAAAGGAGCAGAGAATGTGGTTTACCCAGCCCTTAAATGAAAGTGAAAGTGTAGACACTCGAGTCATCAAATACTTGTTAGAGTAAAATTTGTTTAAATAGGGGTTTAGAAATAAAAAACAAAATCCATTGCTTTAAGTAATCTGAATAAAAAATTCTCAGTTGCATGGGTCTCACTTGGATCATGTGAATCTGCGGCTTGACAAAGCCCTGACTGAGATGATTGAGTTGAAGTTAGTCCTGCTTTGAGCACAGGGTTGGACTAGATGACCTCTTGAGGACCCTTCCAACTCTAATATTCTACGATTCTATGTCATACTCCACTTGTTGCCTTGCCTTTCATCTTTTTTCCTGAAAGATGAAGAACATTTCAAATGTTTTAAAGGTCCTCATTTTTTTTCTGTGCTGTTATTTCCTCTGGATAATCCTCAGGCCTTCTATGTGCACCTTAAGGGGGAGAGGAAGGGCCAAATTGCAGTCCCCTGCAATGATTGGAGGAGACAAGCTTACACAAAAGTTTCTGTTAATGCAAAGTTTCATTTTCTTGTCTATTCGTTAATCCATAGTTCAAAGGGTAGGTGAAATTTTTTTGTCTTCAAATTGAGAAGCCTATAGGCTAATCAAAATCAGGCAGTGGAATTATTCATGGCTTTGAGTCACAAATATGTTGGCTGTTTTCTGGCGGTTTTCTAAATGTGAAGACAGCTGAGACTTGTTCCATATTACTGCCAGATAACTTAATTGTAAGGCATTGCTATAGCGCCACTGCTACCCACAGCTACAGACATCAGGTGAAGCATAATCATCTGGTAAATTGCTTGAGACCCTCGGCCCAAAGATTAGCATGTTCAGCAGCAGTGATCTGTACTCAGAATGGTTTTGTCCTGTCCTTGGAATTTGGTATCACTGGAGATGAATACAGAAGTTTCAGATTAGTACTTATTTTAGTAGAGAGAGGCTAGAACCTCTAAATTTGTCCTTTTGAATAGCAAAGTGAGGGGATGGAGAGGAATGGCAGGGTTTGACCTCTTATTTCTTTGTCTCTGTGTTGGATCCAAAGGCAGAAGCATACATCGATTAATCTTCTGATCACTGTTCTAGTGACACTTCCATTTTCAGTAACTGAATATGAGTGCTGCTCCTGCCTTAGCCTCAAACCTGAATTCACTCTAAACCTGATTTGGATCCTCTCACCGTTCTCTTGGCCCATTTAATGTTCTATCAGTTAGGGTAGTTGAGTGACAAATGGAAAATGTTTGTTTTTCATGGCTACTCTCTGAAGAAAATCAGAGCAGAGCCACGAAGGTTCACATGTTTCTGTCATCAGTTAGTTATTCCTGTGGGAATTCTGCACCACTACACAATGCAGAATTTGTGCAGAATTTCACTTTTCTCTGTAGAATTAGTGCTTCAAAGCTGCTGGCTGCCACAAGGGGCTGCTGGACCCAGCAGAGCCCAGTTCTTCAGCGCTCAAATACAGGATGCTTGCTGGATGCAAGGAAGAGCTGGAGGGTCAGTTGCGGTTCCCAAATCCCACCATGTCTTTAAAGAAGGAGGTAGCATGCAGGAAACTCCGTACAAGTTTGGGACCCTGTGTGTGTGTGTGTGTCCAAATTGCGGATCCCTGGGCTCTGGGGAGATGGGGGTGGGGGTCTGGACTGTGGGAGCACCTTGCGGCTGGGCTCTGGGGAGGGGGGTGGGTGTCTGAGACTGGAGGGACAGAATTTTTCCCTCAGATGTGCCTAGCTGGCATGTGTGACCCACCCAGACTGAGGTGCCCAGCGAAAGCGTGGTAGGCAAACAGGAACTGGCTTGTCATAGGGATTTCTTTAACTTCTGTGGCAATCTTTTTTTATGTTTTTTTCTGCATTGTTACAGACATACTTGTTGACAGGTATATTGAAATAAATTATCAAAATAATGAAAACTGGTGTGATTATGTTGTGTTACTTTGACAAATAAAATATGCAGAATTTTGCAGAATTTTAAAGTTTTGTGTTCAGAATTTTAAATTTTTTCCTGCCGATTTCCCCCAGGAGTAATCAGTAGAGGAACTCAATAGCACCAGTGCTTTATTAGTTCCTTAGTAGATGGTGAGCCAAAATTCAAGTGTGGTACTCTCGACACTCCGATCAGGGCAACCAGGAATTGTTTCACATCTTGTCGTGCTTCGTCATGGATTGGTGAGTAACTCCTATTGCTCCTCTGCTAAAACCAAGCTCAGTGCGGTATTTTCTTTTATGTCAGCCTCCAATTTCTCCTTGTTCGACCCTTTTCTAGATATTGTGTCACTGAGACTTGCCTGTGGATATCTGCTCTGGCTTAAGCAAACAAAATCCCACAATACTGCACCCTTCACGTATGTAATAGCATAGCACATACAACTGAAAGTTCCAGCCAGAGACTTCTTAAAGAATTATTTCTTTATTTAGGCTACCTGCCAAGCACTGAGAAACAAACCAGTGGTTTTAAAGTGTCCTGTGAGCTGGCAGGACCTGTTAGTGCTGTCTGATGTAAGCAGGGGTTGAATATGCCTGCAGTGTATTAGTACTTTGCCAGTCCTCACCCCAGACTGCTGGGATTTCTAGCAAGGTGCTGTGCCTGTAGCTTGGTCAAGGGCTCCATCTTTATCATCTGTCTCTGCTGGAAGAATGGAAACTATTCCTGGCTGCTTTAGTTGGGGTAGGTGCCTGATACTCCATCCATCTCGGCTGCCTTCTGGTGAAGGGGAGGCGTTCTCATTGTGAACAGTACAAGTGACTCTCTTCTGATGGTGAGAGTCGAGTGGTGTGAAATTGATGGATTCACAAGTTTTGCTGCCAACCAGGGAGTTGTGAGCAGCTGTTGTGGAGCTGAGCAGTCCCATTAGTTGAATTTTTGGTGGGACTTGGGAATAGCGGATGAGGCACTAAAGGTAAGTCTGCGTTGCGATTTGACATCCATGCTGGCCCTGGCTTGCGTGGCTCAGGCTATAAGCGGCTGTTGAACTGCAGTGTAGATGTTTAGGGTCGGGTCTGAATCTGGACGTCTACACCACAGCTAAATGGCTCCTTCTCTGAAGTCCTGTGAGCCTGAGTCAGCTGACGTGAACCAGCTGTGGGTTTTTAACTGACATACCCATGGGGTTCAGACACTATTAGTTTTTTACTTTGCAGGCATTATAAACGGCTTCCAGTGGACTCAGGAAGATAGCATTGCAATGGACCATGTTGGGAAAGATATTTTTGCTAACCTAAGAGCCAAAAACAAATTTTGAAATTCTAATGCAAAAACTACATAATGTTGAGATTACATAATAGTAATTTAAAAGTAAAAAACAGTTACAGGGGTTTTGTAACTATCCTGTAACTAAATGTTAAAAACGAAAGAAATTCAGTTACATTTGAGATCCAAAAATCTTAAAGTATGGAAATGTACAGTTAAAGCATCCAAACAGCCTATGTTGTCCAATAATCATTTAGTTACGATGGCCAGGAATTTGACACTGGTGTGGGAGTGCTCTAGAGAGAGTTTGATGGGTGTGTGTTGGGACCTCATCAAGAACTCTATATCGCTGTGTGTGAACACTTTTTTTCATAAAGCGATCACTCCATAACTGAGCCCTCAGTTACCCTCAAAGGAAACCTGCATAACATTTTCAAAAGACGAGCTGGGGAGCTTAAATTCATTTTTGCTAGATGCTAAGGCCTTGTCTACACTACAAAAGTTATAGCTGTAGCTTTTGTCCACAGTGCTATTCTTGGGGCAGTGGAATGTGTCCTCACCAGGACCACTTCCACCAACCCAAGCTGCGGGGGGGAGGGCTCTCTGTGGGCTCAGCACTCCCATTGGGTCTCTTCCTCTCTTTTCACTTCTTCTCTCCTCCTCCTCTCCCCCCTCTCTCCTCTGCTCGTGATCTCAGCTGGGCACAGGGACTTCCAGCTCCCAGGCCGGGAGCCAGCTGCAGCCTCCAGTGTCCTGCCGAGGTCCAGGTCTGAGCCGGAGCAAGCTGCAGTTGTCTGCTTCTGGGTTTGCAGCTGGGTGGCAGCCTCCTGTGCCCCGGCTCGGAGCCACCTGCAGCCCCCCCACAGTGTGCCTGGTCCACTTGCCAGTGTCCACTGGTCAAAATTGACAAGTATGGCAGCCCCTCCACTGCTCCAAGGGGTGCGGTGTCTACACTGACGCTGCATTGCCCTAGCTCTGCTGACAAAAGCTCTACATCTCTCATGGAGGTGATTTAATTTTGTAGTAAAACAGGGCAGTTTTGTCTGTGGGGAAGTGACTGTAGTGTGTACATTAGCACTGTTTTATTGACAAAAGCTGACAAAACTCTAGTGTAGACAAGGTCTGGATTTATGGCTTATTACAACAATCTTTCTCCCGCCCCCCCCTTTCTTTTGTTTGTTTTTGTTTTAGGACAAGAGGAGTGTTAACTGGATACTTAACACATATTGTAAGAAAGTATTCAGAGTGAACTACTTATGCTAAACAGTCTGTTCCACCTTCTGTTTACCTGGGACCCTAAGTACCTTTCCCAGACTTGAAGAGCTCTGAGTATGCTTGAAACTGTCTTTTCCACCATGAGAAGTTGGTCCAATAAAAGATAATCTCACCCACCTTCTCTCCTTCTCCTGGGACCAGTAGGGTTACAACAGCATTATAGACAATCATGATTAAGGCATTTAGTAACTGTTTCCTGATTAAACTGACTTTAAAAGACACATTTTTTCTACTCATGCTGTTACGATGTCCTAACACTATCCCAGTGGAGAACGAGTGCAGGGTTCAAGTCAGCTCATTTTAGTGAACATTTTTTGAACTTTGTATACAGTGAAAATCTTCATGCTGAGTGACTTCAGCAGCAGCCTAACCACACCGTCCTTAGTCATTTCACTAGTGAACATTGTTTGTGGTTAATATAAGGGTTATTGAAAGCAGAAGGTTTTATGCAAAACAATGCAGTTGGTGATGTGAAATATGAGTGCTTCTCCCAAACTAGTCTGGCACCATTTTATCTTGTTTCAGTCCCTTTACTTGTTCCAACTTAAACATAACATATACTAATAAATGGCATACCAGTTTTTTCCTTAAACTTAACGTTTTGTATTTCTCCAGTACAATGAATTGAGGGTAGGAAAGAGATTGAGAAGGGTTAGTACCACCAGCCTACGTTTTAGTTTTCAGAGTGTGTGTGTGTGTGTGTTCTAGTATGGGTCTCTGAATGGGGACCCTTAACAGCGCACTTGTTTTGTTTTTTAAACTGTCTAATGTTACTTATACCCGTCACCTTAGGTATTATAATGGTGGCTCTCAAGGGCCTGTATTGGCTCTCCATTGCGTTAGGTAATGACCGAAGAAAGCATGGTTCCCTGTCTTGAGGTGCCTATGAGCTAATCTAAGATGATGCAAGAAGCATAACAAACACTGGGAAGGAAGGTAAGAGGGAGGCTGATAAGTGATAAGAACTGGTTATGTGGGGCATTTGTGAGCATATAGCTCACTGTTTCCCTTGTACAGTCAGTTCTCATTTTGACCAGAGTTTTTCTCTAGTAACAGGCAAGAGAACAATAACTTTTTTTTAAAGTCTTAGAACAAAAATTGTCTGGGGGATTTAAAGGCAGGTGTTGCAACTCAACCCACTTTAACTTTTTTTTTTTTTTTTTTTAAGGCTAGATTTGTTTAGATGGTCACTTTAAGAAATTTCAGCATTTAGTTTAGAGTATGGAGACCAAGGAATTCCACTTCTGTAGAATCTAAACTTTGATTTTAAAGGTTTCTAGCCTTTATGATCTGCAGAGGGAACCTTCAAAATGTGAATAGTTCAGTGATGTCTGAAGATGGCCCCTGGTACCTCAAGCTTTGCCAAGCAGTAGTGAAGTGCCCTTTCCAACTTCTTCTAGAAGTTGAATGCTCTGATTCCTTTAAATGGGTGGGGAGAAGAGTGGCTTTCTGGGGGTACAAGTGGCGAGCTCCGTGGTTGATGGACATAGTGGTTAACCTAGTAGTGGACAACTAAACATTTCAGTCTGTACCTTAATGTTTGGACCTTGCTCTGCCAGGATGTTGATAGAATCATGAACATTTTCTCCTTTTTAAGCTTGAATTGAGGAGAGCAAAAGTGGTTCTGAGGGGTGGAATTTATTTAAAAATCCCAAAGATTTAGAAGTACTCTAAAAAGTAAATTCTCTAGCTGGTTGTGTGTTCAGTTTTCTCATTTGTACATATTAAGAGTGGATTAGATATAATTACAACTTGCCCTGTAGTGTTGCCAGCAGTTGTGGCCAGCAGTGCCCCAAAGACAGAATTGGCACATATCCTCAGTGTGCCAAGCAGTGGCAGATGTGGTTAGGGGACAGGATGACTCAACTAAACATAGCAATGAAAGTAAAAGGCTCCTAAAGTGAGGCATGAAGAAGAGAGCTTGATTTGGTGTTGCACTTCTTGCTGGAAGAGAGAGGCAGGCAGCTCCACTGCAAGACAATGTTAAAGAAAACCCTCAAGCAGTTGTCTAAAACCAATGATTAGCATGGATAGTAATTTTCCTTCAGTTTAGACCATTTTGCTGTGTATCATATATTTAAAAATGGTCCCTCTTTATTACAGTCTTCTAGTCTTTTTGTTCTGAAATTTCAAAGTGAGGCCCTTTTTAGATCAAAATAATCTTAAGTATAAATTAGTAAAAGTGTGAAGTGTGAGAGACTTGAATCTTGTAGGTAAGGAAAGTAGAAAATGGAGGCAGTGACACATTGTATGTCTTTTTTTGGTTAGATTTGTGTATGCAGTTCTGTAAGAATTGTATGTATCCTTCATTTAAGATAGATTAAAAGACAATAACAAAAAAGCAGCTAAGCACTGAACATAGGAAATGTGGAGATGAAATGTGTGATGATGATTCTGACTTGGTGTGTATCATTATTGTCTAAATAGGGTCAAACTAGGACGACTGTAATGCATGCACACAGGTCAAAGAAGTCCACTATCTTACTACGGGTTTAAACAAGTGCCCTTTATTGCAAAGATGACGTTCATGTTAAATTTTCTTTTTTCCTTTGCACATCATAGAACAGCGAAAGACCTTTGGGGAAGAAACTGCCTCTCCCTATGTGTTCATACAGCATCTAATATGGGGCCCTGACCCTGATTTGGGTCTCTTGGTACTACTATAACATATTTAATAATAAAGATTAAAACCTATGGGGTAATAGGAATAAACTGTACAAATCTTTAGTTCCTGGTACTGTGTGTATCTTTGTCAGTGCTTTGCAGAATTTTCTTGATTCCATAGCTGGTAAGTAATGCTTCTTAAAAATAAGGAGTTTGTTGTGATACATTAATGCAGTTTCTTTGCAACAGTTGCGAACAAAGTCTGGCAGTGCAAAAGGTTAGCATTATTACATGTAACCTTGTTAAATTTTGCAGTTCTCAAAAATGAGACTTAATGTTGCTGTGAGAAACTGAACTTCTGTATTACTTTACCTGACTTGGTGGTTGTATTTAAGATAATTGCATATCAGACTTTTTTCTGTAAATTTCTAACTTGCAGTATTAGTGCACTCATCTGCCAATATCGAAATTAAGAAGTTCTTAGCTGTAACATCAGGAACATACTGACAGATTAGAATGGTTTCCCTAATAGGCTTGTCTTAAATACGTCCAGTTGGGAAGATTCAACTACCAGCAGCTGATAATGATGAAGCCAAATGTACTTCCTACTGCTTTAGTCTGTTAAGAAAGTGGGATTTGTGCTCTGGATTTCCTCTAAGTATTTTATGAAACAGCCTCACTGAGGAGTGTTGAATATTGAATCAGATGAGGAACATAACCAGTGCTTTCCTGATGTATCTGTTCTGTATAATCAAATTTTAATCCAGTTTATACCAACGCTAATGAAACAGGAGCTACTCTATTTTTGAAGACTGCCAACATTTCTTCTAGGGGCTGGGATGCCAGTGGTCTTGGAATCTAGAAAAATTTTAACTGAAAATAATTGGGGGAAAACTTAAGGTATCCTTGTCAGTTAAAGCTCTGAAGGGCTTTGACAGTATCTTGAAAGGGTTAAGCTTTAATTAGCTCACTCATAAGGTATTTAATATCCTTATTAAAACTCAACTGCTGGTAAATTTTTTTTTCTTATGGTGAATAAAATTTCTTGAGGAACAGAGCCTCTGCCTCTCAGATCAGAGGCTCACATGTTGAAGCTGGCAGTGCTAGAGGCTAGTTCCTATCTGTGTGACAGCATTTTTAATTTAACAGGACGGGCTTTGATGTTCTCAAATATTTATAGGCAGCTACAATCACTTTAGTGTGCATATTTTTAACTGGAGCAGAAGTTCCTCTTCCTGCGTACACTTTTTTCCACTTTTGTCCATTGTGGATTTGCAGAACATAGGAAAGTAATAGAAAATAGAAACCAAAATGCTAGGTTTTGTCATGGGGTTGTGTCAATCTGGTTAGAGAATCCCTGCTCCCTGTTAGTGCTTAACATGCAGTTCCTCTATTTTAGAGGTAGCGGATCTAGTGATATCAATTAAGGAAAGTTGGTTTAATCTGATCTTCTCCTACTTGGATTTCTTCTTAATGAACCCTAGGAGCATAGCATTTCCCAGACTGCATCTGACTTGAGGTCCATCTAGTCTAATGCCCTGTCTCTGACAGTGGCCAGCACCAGACACTTCAGAGGAAGGTTTAAGTGTCCTGCAGTAGGCAGAACTGTGGTAATCTTTCACCCACATTAAATCTTATCTTGGCCTCTAGTTGCTAAAGATTGATCTAAGTCCTGAGCAGGAGTTTCAGTTAGAGCTGGTTAAACAAAATTCTAACTATTTTTCATCAGAATTTTCTGATTTATCAAAGTTTGAACCTTCCACGGGGCTGATTTTGATTTCAGTGAAGTTCTGACCAAACCCAGGGAGGAATATGGTTTCCTGCTATGGCAGCCCACCTGTGGGTGACCTCAGAATCAGGAACTTCTGAACTCCAGTCCCTCTCATGGGGTCTTCGGAACATTGTTTTGGTTCTGATTAGGAACAAAATCAAATTGAGATATTGAAATCTTCTGTGAAATGGATTTGCCTTTTTTAACACAGCTCTGGTTTCAACGTGCCATCCACAAAAAGTGGATAATTAATTGTAATTCTGAATTTTCTTGGTATCTGTATAAATGTCTAGGCCTGGTTTGAGTCTTGTTAAATTCTTGCCTCAATGGGTATACATTTACACAGCAAAGAAAAGCCTGCGGCTGGCCTGTGCTAGCAGAGTCCGGTTTCAGAGGCTTGGGCTGCACTGATGTTTCACTGAGACCTCCAGGCTTGGGTGCTGGGACCCTGAAAGGTGGGAGGATCCCAGAGCCTGGGTTCCAGCCTGAGCCTGGTTCTACCCAGTAATGAAACAGCCCTGCAGCCAGGGCCCCCAAATGAGAGGAGAAAAGGTACAGTTTAGCAGGTCCCAGGGAGCCCCCAGCCCAGGCCCCATTACCATGAAGAAATTTTTTTCATGGCTCATGAGATTGTATGTATGGGGTGATGGATTGGGTTGTGTATGGGAAGGGGGCCTGTGTTACAAGTTTGTACAGGGCCCAAAAAAATTGTTTGGGCCTGCCTGTAGCCTGAGAGCTGCACTCTGCTAGCTCGGGCCAGCTATGGGTGTCTGGTTGTGGATAGACATACCTAATAACTTCCTGTGGCAATGAGTTCCGCAGCTGAATTAGGTATTGTGTGGAAAAAATATTTCCTTTTGTCAGTTTGACAGTGAACTGTAGTTTTATCTGTTGTTCTGCAGAGCTGCTGAAGTTGTACTACTCCCTCTGCTACATTTTTTGGATTTTATTGCAGAGTGGCTTATCACTATTATACCGTTGCTCATAGAACCAGCTGTCCTACTTGGCAGAAGCAGCAAACCTGTCTCTCCATCTTTAGTATTGTCCATATGAACATCAAATATTTCAGCTCATCTTCTGCATGCCATTTTTAGTAATGTAGGCCTGAGAGTTTCACTTCCAGAGAAGACCTCTTTTTCCATACTATAAACCTGTCTCTTAGCTTGTATCTCCCCAGATGCCTATGAAAAAAGAGTTTTAAGACAGTATCTATTGGCAGGTCCAAACTACTGCTTGCCAATCTAACGTACGGTGCCCAGGGATGTGAAAAGGACACTGGTGCCGCGGCCGCCCCCCCTCCCCCCTCGAGCACCACAGGTTACAGTGACTTAAGCACTGTCCACACCAGTGTTGTGTGGGCAGAAAATGCACTGCTGCTTCTCACAGAGGTGGAACAACTATGCTGATGGGAGAGCATTCTCCCTTCAGCCTACAGCGTCTTCATTGGAGGCACTACAGCAGTGTAGCTACCTGCCCTAAGTAACAGGTATCTCACAGACTACTTTGTGACTTCACACTGATATTAATTGCCCCCCTCCCCCAGTGTTTCACCCATGCACAGTGTTGTGGCAGTGTTTCCTCCTATCCCCAAATCTGTCGCAATATTTTGGGTGGTGGTAGAAAAGTCAGTGCAAGATTGTTTGCTCACTACTTTGTAGCATAGGCTAGGTCTTACGTTTGCAGGATTCCTATACAGGCAAACCCCTAGGGTACCTGTACTTTTTGCCTGTGTAAGATGGTTTTACCAGCATAATTTATATCAGTGGTTCCTGACCTTTTTGCCTCGAGGGTCACAAATATCCCTTTTACAACCCTGAAGGGCCACCAATCTTATCAACTCATAAAAAAGATATTGACTCTGACTCCAGCAAGGATCCCATCGCCTATGGACCCAGGTGGAGTGCTTTGCCATGCTCCATTCCTCCGCCAGTGGGAGGGGAGTGCTGATCTGTCCCCTTGGGTGTGGCAAGGAGCCTGCACCGGTCTTGTAGCCCCAAGGCAATGCACTCTGCCTGGGTCTTTAGGCAGTGGCTCCCTTCTGCAGCAAGTGGGAGGGGAGTGATGGGCCACTTCGAAAGCCTTTTGGCCCCCAGGCCACAGGTTGGGAATCATTGGTTTGTACAGTTTTGGCAAGTGAAATAGTCTATACTGGCAAAAGCACTATTATGACAGTATAATTGAGTCTACATTAGGGTTTTTGTTAGTGTTGAAATTTTACAAGAAAATCGCATACCTAACTGACATTATACTTGCAAGTTTCAAAATGTTCTCAACTCTAGTTTCCCATGTACTAACTGGTCAAGCTGAAGTCTTGGCAACCCTGAAGTTTCAACTCAGCCAGCTAGCATAAGTTACAATTAATGCTTCCTTGTCTATACTAGAGTTTTAGAAAATGAACTAAAATGTGCTAATGCGTTATCTTGAAATTGAAGGTCTTGTTCTCACTACAAAAGAGTTCCTAGCTTGAGTTAGTGAACTGAATGTAAATCCTAGTGAAGAAAAGGCACTGTGTAGCCTGCACCCAAGTTGGAATGTGTTAATTTGACCTGCTGATTCCTATGGAAACTATAGGATGCCTTTTCTTCACTAGGAGTTTACCTAGAGTTAGCTAACTTGAGTTAACAAAACTCTGTAGTTACACAAGAGACATCCTCACTTAGTTAGCAATTCAACCACCCTTTTGTGGGGCTCAGGGAAATGGTGAGGGGGTTCTGGGTGGGCATCTGCTTGCTGTGTTTAGTCATGATACTTTGCTGTTCAGAACAATGGCCTTAACTTTAGTTTTAAGCTACAAAACAGAAGAATAAGGATGTCTTACATTTTAAGTGACACACATGAATCCCATTTATTGTGCTGAAGTTAGCCCTGTGTACCCCCTTTTAACAATTCTTGCTTGCACTACACCTTATATCTGTAGTTTTACCAACACATTCGGTGATTCCTGTTAGGTACAGCGCACCTGGAAACCAAACACTGTTACTGGAAGCAGGGGCTTGTAGGTTTCTCCCAAACACCACGATCTCAGAATGAAAGTGTCTTCTAAGATGACCTATTGAGGAATGATAGCAGCAACATTTTGGTCTCTTTCACATTAAACCTATGCTTAAACTCTGAGATTGGGGGTGTGGTTCCCCATCTCACATACACATACTCACACTCTCATGGAGAGCTAGTGCATGTATAAATAGCAGTGTAGCTGCAGTAGCAGGGATAGTGGCCGTGGAAGCACAGCTTAGCCATGTCAAGTATGGAGCCTTTGGTTTCAGGGACATTTGTACTCAGCCCACCGGAGCCATGCCTCCTCTGACACTGCCTATGCTACTGCAGCTACACTGCTCCTTGTACTCTTGCTAGCCCAGTAAGAGCCAGTGTGGGCATGTGTAAGTGAGAGGGTGAATCAGACCTCTTGCTCGTAGAGTTAATGTAACTGAAAGGTGTGTCTGCACTGAAGATCAAGCTATTAAAAACGAACAAATTTAGAAGTTATGAATTTGTTTTTGACTGTGCTCAGTGAGCTGTCCAACTGCTGCAAGCTCTTTTTTAGCTCGCTGTTGGAAGAGAGAGATGCTCTGCTACCAGGTAAGTTAAAACATAGGGGAAGATGCACTGAGTTAGGAGCATGGGTCTAAGTTCATCTCCCCTTCCACTGGTTACAGTTAATATTTCTGTGTACTTTACTGACGAACATTCCCTGTACTTGTAAGGTGTAAGATAACTGGGAGGTCGTAGAATGTCACTTGACATAAATCTGAGAATAGAGTCTCCATCTCCTTGTGACACACTCAAATCTCAGCTATTTACTCCGCCTTTTGGTATGATTGTGCCAAACCCATGTTGGTTCAAATGGTAGCGTTCTGTGGTGTGAACTCTGGAGGTCACCTGGTCAAACCCTACTAGTGGCCCATGTGGAAGAAGGAACAATAAGGTAGCACTCTAGCTTTGTTGGATTAAAGTTGCAACTACATTTCCCATTAAAGCCAAATTCTTCATCTTTTCTAAAATCTGTCCAAAAAAAGTCTGAAAACTAATAGTTTGGGCCTGACAGAAGTTCCACAGTGTGACTTCTAGTAAAGCCCAGAATAGAATCCATGTCCCTCATATAGTAAAACCAATTATTACTCCCCTAACGATGCTGAATATTGAAAGAGCAGGCTAAATCTGTGTGCATGGCTATACTGTTTATGCAGTGAGGTTACTTCTGCATACCCGCCTCTACGCAGCACTTGAGAAACAGATTAACTTGCATGGCAAATACTTGCATATGGTGAAATTTCCATGTACTAAATGAGGAAGGCTGCTACTGGAACAAATGGACTATGCTGTGGCTGTGGACAGTTGTCATTTGTTCCAGGATTCCCTCACTGGATCTGAAACAAACTTTGTTTGGTTTGTATTTTTGGGGGGGGGGCAAGTAATTTAAAATAGACCTTTTGACGGTGTTCCCTAACTTTAGCCTTTATATTTCTGTGCTTTTTAGAAAGTGGGGATCAACAAGACTTCTGTGTCCTAGGGATAGATAAATTCAGTAATGTTTCTGAGATGGAATAAAGTTAGCTTTTATGCAGGGAGAAATGTGGGAGACTGGAGCTTTTATGTCAAAGTTCAGTAGTGATGGGAAATTTTGGACTTGGGCCATGGGTAGGGATAATTGTGGGAGGCCCTTTCATTTCTGCTTTGCAGGGGGAAGAAAGGCATGGACTAAAGAGATATGGAACAAATGGTCTGGCGAGATGAGGCTGGGTCTGCCCTTCTGAGGTCTATGTAGGTCCTGTTTGTCAAGCTTTAGGAAGAAGCATCGTCTTGTGGTTCAGACACTAGACTGGAATTCTGCAGGCCAAGGATTCAATTCTTTGCTCTGTCATAGTTTGTCATCTTGGCCAAGTCCATTAATTTTTCTGTTCCTCAGTTTTCCTATCGATAAAATGGAATAATGCTTCCATATAAACATGTTAAATGTGTTAATGTGTGAAAGGCTTGGATGCTGTGGTAATAAGGCCATGTAAACAGCTAGATCAGTGCCCCCCTTGTGATCTGCTGTTGCTTTTCCAGCATTAGAGGGACTGGTAGGGCCACAACAGGAAATGGGCTTAAGGAGGCTCATAAGGGCCACCCGTAAGCTTTATCAGACCTCTTTTTACTCTTCAGGGACCTAGCTTATTTAGGGTTCAGAAGACAATTTTGACTGACTGGGTGTTGAAGAGACTTCTAAGGTACTGAAGGAGTTCTGGGAGGTACATCAGAGGGGCAAGTTGTGGGTCTCGGGGCCAGTGTCCTGCTTTGTGACAGTTTTTTTTTTTTAAACGCTTCCTTAAATTGTCTGTAGTCCTAGAAATGATGGCGCTCTTGAAGGACCTCAAAGTCCAACCCTGTGTGCTGAGGCAGGATCAAATAAACCCAGACAGTCTCTGACTGATGTTTGTCCAACCTAATAATGCCACTATATAAATACATGGTACACCCACACCTTGAATTCTGCATAGAGTTCTGGTTTCCCCATCTGAAAACCAATACAGTAGAATTGGGAAGAAGTACAGAGAAAGGCAACGAAAATGATTAGGGGTATGAAATAGCTTCCATATGGGGAGAGATTAAAAAGACTGGGACCGTTCATCTTAGAAAAAAGTCGACTAAATGGGGATATGCTAGAGATATATAAAATCATGAATGGTGTGGAGAAAGTGAAGAATGAAGTGTTATTTACCACTCTATATAATACGAGAACTGGGGAGTCACCTGATGAAATGAATAGGCGGTTCATAACAAATAAAAGGAAGTGCTACTTCACACAATGCACTGTCAACCTATGGAACTTGTTGTAAGGGGATGTTGTGAAGGCTAAAAGTATAATTGGATTAAAAAAAAATTAAATAAATTTAGTAGAGAGTAG
Organism: Mesoclemmys tuberculata; assembly: GCA_007922155.1. NCBI lineage: Eukaryota > Metazoa > Chordata > Testudines > Chelidae > Mesoclemmys > Mesoclemmys tuberculata. The sequence goes on from ML675640.1 coordinate 16,810,092, forward strand.
CCCACCTCCTAAGTGTTTGAACCTGCATCATCATGGATCAGTAGGTCTTGAGCGTGATGGAACTGGGTTACTCCAATTTATTTCTGACCACGCCCCTGCCTTCCCTATCTCTCTTTAGGGACTACTCTTACAAGTGTGTGCTACTTCAGGAGGTGTAGTCTCTTCTCATGGGGGCTATACAGGAAGTTCCTGTATCATTCAGAGGGAAGGGACTTTATTCCTGTTACTTCTGAATCCTTAAAACACCGAGGGGTTGGAGTTCTATTTTTAGATTTAAGGCAACTCAAGTTCCTAAAGAAAACAAAATTCTGGGTGGTTACTCTAGCGTCTATTATCACTTCCTTAGCTCTTGGGGGCTGGTTGCTGCTCTAGACTTAAAGGAAGCTTGTTTTTTATGTGGTGATTCACTACAGACACTTTCTTAGGTGCATGATCCCACTACCAATTTGCAGTACTGTCTTTCAGCCTGTTAGCAACTCCCTGCATATTCATGAAATGCATGGCTGTAGTAGCAGCATTCCTGCCAGGTTGGGAGTCGCTGTAGTTGCCTGCCTGGATGACTGGCTAGAGAGAGGCCAGTCTAGGTCTCAGGTACTCTCCAGCATAGCCACCATTCAGTTCACTTTTGACATGCTGAGGCTCCTGATCAATACAGCGAAATCTATCCTGATGCCTGTTCAAAGAATATAATTCATTGGGAGCAGTTCTGGACACTCTAAAGGCCAGGGCTTTTCTGCTGGAGCAGAGGTTTCAAACATTGGAGGCCCCTGCTCTAGATCTAAAAGTGTATTCTGTCTCTGAGGGTTTGGAATTACTTCAAACTTCTAGGAGACACTGAGGTATGCACTGATATGGTGCTGCATGCCAGACTACGCCTTCAGACAACTGCAGGGTTGGCAAACCTTGGTATATTCACTGGTCCAGCATCATGTGGACATGGAAGTTCAAGTACCTTCTCAGGTCTTGTCCTCCCTGGACTGGTGGGAGAACCTACAATTGTTGGTAAGGGAGTTCCCTTGACTCCTCCACAGCAGTCTTTCTTTCTAGTCAGATGCGTCAAATCTAAGTAGTGGAGCTCTCTTAATATCCCTTCAGATACAGGGACTTTGGTCTCCTCAGGATCGAAGTCTCTATATAAATATCGTGGAGCTTGCATGGCATTCCTTCTGCATGTGAAGGGGTGGAATTTGTTGGTACTCTCGCACAGCAGGCATGTTCCGTGTGAACGAAGTGGAGGGCGATTGACAAAGCTGTGTGAGGAAGCAATCTTTCTTTGGAATTTCTGCATTGCCAGTTCCATCAGCCTGAGAGCTGTTTTGGGAGCTCAAAACTCTCTAGCAGATGACTGAAACAGATGGTTTGTAGTCACCAGGAACCCAGATTTGTCCAGGCCCATTTTCAAGCAGTGGGGAACTCCCTAAGTGGACCTGCTTACAAAAAACTTGAATTTCTTTTGCTGCTGAGTGGGTCACAGCTGAGGTTCACTGATGGATGCTTTCCTCCTAGGCTGGTCAAGAGGCCTGCTGTGTGCACCTTCCCACCAGTTGAGCTCCTGCCCAAAGTCAAGTTAGATTCTGCTCCCCTTACTCTAATAGCCTTAGTGTGGTTCTGTCAATGTTAGCTTTTATCTTTACTAGCTCTATTGGTCAGATCTCTGCTGCCGCTCCCAAGACGTGGATGTGATCTGCCAGGACCACAGCTGCTTTCTTCATCCAAACTTTCAGGCCCTCCACCTGAAAGCATGGATGCTTCATGGTTGACAATCTTGGAATGGGTTTGCTTTAAGGGGGTGCAGGAAGCTCTCCTAAAGAGTAGGAGTCCTTCAACTAGATGTGCATATCTTGCTAAAGGGAAGAGATTTTCTGTTTTGGTCCTTTCAAAAAGCTGTCTTTCCAGCTCATGCTGTGATTCTTTGCCATATCTTGGACTATCTTTTGTTTCTGAAATAGCAAGGGTTAGCTTCTAGTTCCAACAGAGTCCATTTGGTGGCCTGCCTCTGCTTTTCACCCTCCTGTGGATAAGCAAGCGATCAATATCCTTCCCCCCACAACCCATCAGGTATCTTAACGGTTTGCTCAGTTATACCCACAGGGTCAAAGGCCTATTCCACAGTTAAATTTAAGTTTAATTCTAGCAGACGTGATGGTTTACCTCTGCTTTGAGCTACTAACGATTTGTTCTGTTACGTTCGTGTGTGAAGGTGGGTTTCTTGGTAGCTAGAACCTCAGTGGCAGAGTAGGACAGTTGCAAACTTGAGTATCATAACCTCCCTATATTGTTTTCTTTAGGGACAAGGTTTTCCTTCAGCCTTCACCCAGAATTCTGATATAAAGTGACTTCCGATTTTCACATTAATTGATCACTTCACTGACTTTCTTTCCAAAGTCTCTGACTCGAGTAAAGGGAAAGAAAAGCTCCATACTGTGGATGAAAAAAGCCAAAATTCTAACCTAGATTGGGCTAGGCCTTTCAGGTCTTCATTTCAGCTGCTTTTGTTTGCGTTTTCAGACAGAGTAAAGAGCCACCAAGAGGAACTGTTCCTAGATTTCTGGCGGTATTAATTTATGCTACCACGTGGCTGATATTGCATCTCCAAATAAAGTGGTGGCTCACTCAACCAGGTCGCAAGTGACTTCTGTGGCTTTTCTGGCCTGTGTATGCAGAGTGGACATTTTGTAGGGAGGCAACCTGGCTGTTGGTCCATATGTTTACCTTTCACTGTGCCACCACTCCTCAATCTAGGAGTGATGCAAGATGTGGATGGGTAGTCCTACAATCCCTGTTCAAGTAGGCTGTGAGCCTATCTCCAGTCCCAACTGCTTGTTTGTAATCTACAGTGGAATGGACATGTGCAATCATTTGTAGAAGGTTAGGTAATTGTACTGTCTTTATCTGTTCTTTGAAATGCTGCACATGTCCATTATATGACTTGCTTCCTTCCCTTTCAGGCCAAGTCTTTCCGGGACAGTGCAGCCCTTTAAAATAGCAATTCATAGCCCATTCTAGCTGGAGGAAATAATGTTTCTGCCTCCAGCCAGCTGGTGTTCAAGATCCTAGAATCTTGTTAGCAGCTCAAGATATTTTCCTGGGCGGGGAGTCACGAGTATGTGTGTGGAAGCATAAGCAATAAAATACCACTGTGTGTGCATGCATGTTAACATGAACACACCTTGAGTGTGCTAAGGAATGAGGTGTAGCAAAGTGCCTTAGCACTAGACATGCATCTATTGATTAACACGTGTAGACTGGAATATGTTGATTCCTAAAAAATTAGCTATTTTTAAAATCACCCTTGTCTATTCTGCTGAATTTGCATCCAGTTTTCACTTCGTACTCAGTTTCTCTCTCTAGGTTTGATTTGTTTCATATATTGGTCTTTCAGTAGCCAGTGTCTGAACGACTTCTCTGGTGATGTCCTCCGTGTGTATGCAGATGTCTCTGCAGTGTGTTGCTGAAGTTAGAGGTTTAATTCTAAATTGTTTCCCCCTATCACTAGTTGTCATTGTCCTGCCTGTACTTCAGGGCCACAGGAAACTAGTCTTTTAGCTATTAGATTGGCCATAACTACTAGTAATCGTTTTTAAAAATATTTTTAACAGATGTTTATATTAAGCCTTTTTCTACTTATATCAGTTTTCACAGCTGCAGTAAACTATGGGGAGATGTCAGACAACTATTATCGAATCTCAGATGTCTAGAGTAAAAAAGTTAAAGCTTCATAACTGTTTTAAAAAAAACCCAAAACAAACAAAACCCAAGTTGCCTAAATCACTTGTCAAAATATACTGTACAACATACATATCCTTAATTTAAAAACTATGTTCTCAAGCAGCATTTTTCTTTCCTTGCCTATCTGTAAATTTTTATTATTATTGATGGAGGTATTTTTTCTTCAGGTTGTGTTATGGTGAAATTGACATTTATTGACCTTCAGTGATAAAAATCTAATCCTTCCAAGCCTAGCTATTAGGTGCTCCTTAGCTAAAATAACAAATTGCAGCTCATTCTCTTTGCTACTGGTCAAGAAGTATATTGGGGATGAAAGTGCTTTGACTTGGTCTGTTGGTGGTAAGTTGGCACTGACCTGTTAAAACTGGGTAACGCCTCAGGATTTGGGCAGCTTTGATCAAGCTATGTATACAGATGGGATTAGTAAGGGCGTAGTAGAGAAACCAAAGGGCAGGCACCTTGGCTGAAGACAGCTCCTCAGGCTTAATGCTAGGATATGTCAAATAGCCTCCTTCCCTGCCCTTCTGCCTCCCAGAGTAGCAGCACCAGCAGCCCTAGGATCTAAGATAAATAAAACTGCTGTCCTGTATTTTATATTCACACACAATTTAACCACTGTTATTACAAGTAGCTCTTAAACAAATCTGTAGTTGATGAAGTGCTGCTGTGAGTTCTCTCTGTGGGGTTTTGGGGTTTGTGCTAATGGCCTCCCTTTCCCCTCAGTGAGTGGCTTTATATCCAGACCAGGGTTCAGGGGTGGTACATGAAATGATTTATGAGCTCACTTCCTCTTTTCTCCACTTTGTTAAATGCAGTCCAGTTGGCTGAGGTTGGGCTTGATGTGCACAAATAAGTTCAGCTCTGGCTGGTCAATAGATTTGGATGCCAGAAGTGGCTAGGCAAGTTGAGGTGGTGGGTTTTTTCCCCCAAACAGACTAGTTGGTGGAAAGCAATTGAAACCTCCTTGCTCCGTGCAGCTTTGCACTTTATATTTGTCCCTGCCTCTTTTTCCAGTCCTGAGTTAAAATTTCCCGGTCAGTATACAACTTTACATTTGTCTGTGTGCTGTCAATTCTCTAAAAGGATAAAGCCACCATGAGTGCTGGCTGTTGTGTTAAAAGCCCTCTGACTGGCCATGAGTTCAGTTAAACCATTCCTGATTCGCTGGGCTCACGTATTGATGTTGTTTTACTGAACTAGAGTCTGTCTTTGTTAACAGTCTGCACCCATCAGCTCTAGGGTTCTGTGTGTGCTAAATAACGGACGGTTCCGGGTAGTTAAACCCTTGCAGTTAGTTAAGATCAGCTTTTACTGTTTTGGATTCAGGCACTCCTTTCTCGGGGGCTAGCCTTGTGAAACTCCTTGGGCTGTCATGGCGAATAGTCTGCTTTTTGGATCTTGACCATACTTTCACATGCCAGGCCCTCAACTGAAGAGCCCCCAGTGTATTTACAGGGACGGAATTTTGGTTTCAGTAAATGAAAGGCTGGCAGTGAAATGTCACTAGGTGTAGCATTCTTTGGGGCTTTTCGGGAGTGCCTTTCATTGGATGGCTGTTCAGAATAGATCATGCTAAGACACCCCACAGCCTCCTTGGTGAGCCTCTAAATAGTGTCCATTGTCTGAGAATATAGTCTGCCCTAGGGCATCACTCCAGAGCGCCTGAAGCGGAAGAAGGAACTGGACTGCTCTAGGGCTCCTTGTATTGATGAAAGCTCAGTTACTTTAGCTGTTGTAAAAACTAGTGCAGTGCTCTCGCGTTCTCACTGGCCCTTCCAGAATTGTTTATGCATGGCCAACACTACACTCCGTGGGAAACAAAATGGGAGCTAGCAACAATGCTGCTGTTTCGCACCACAAACCTCCATAATTTTCTCTTTGGAGGTCCTGACAAGTTGTGTAGTCATGAGGATCATTCTTCTGTCTGCTCCATATGATGTAGACACGTGAAAGCTCTGCACAGCTCACTTGGGGGAGTTCCTGGCAGAGAACTTGAGTAATTAAACGGAGTGACCTGGCCAAAGAATGCGAAGCCCAGAAGCTCCAGAAATATTTGTAAATCTTGGGAAAGTCAGAACACCAAATGGAGTAGGAAGGGTGAGAGGGAATGTGCTTAGTTGGGGGACAGACTTGCAAGTGGGAGACATTCTGCCTTCTGTTGCTGCTTTCTCCCTATTCCTCCCGTAGGGAAAACTGGGAAGCGGATTCAAAGATACTTTCAGACATCTGATGTATGTTTAAACGATTTGACAGATCTCAATAGATGCACCCTTTTGTGATATGCAGAGCCCCTGCCTATTGGCACCAAGACAGAGCTTGTTCCGTTTGGAATGGCTGCTCTTCCAATCTGGAAAGAACAGAACTGCTTGGAAGGGTAGGGTTGTGTTCAAAGTCTAACTGCCTGGTTGTCTGAGTGTGAAGACAAGCAGGGAAGGTGAACACTTCACAGTAGTGACAGGATGAGCCTGGAATTATTTGAATTGCTTGTTTTTGCTGAAGCCTGCCACTATGTGTGTATGAGAGCAAAGGGGTGGGATGGGAAGGTAGAAGGAATTTCCACTGAATTGCTGGGATCCTTTTGAACCTCCAGCCTGGGAGGATATTTATAATCAGGTGTTTGAATTACTGGAGAAACTGAGGACTTGCTTCTTAATCATTTAAATGAAATTCTGAAGCACTGCCTAAAGTGTCCTCCATAAACTGTGGGGGGTTTTGTTTGCTAGAAATTCTACCATAAAAGGGGGGAGACTGTTTCAGATGGGTCTTTTGCAGCAGCCATGGTGACACAATAGACTGGATTTTAGGTTCCTGCAATCTTCTGTTTCTCTTTTCTTTGCCATCTCCCCAGCTGTAGGTGGAGCATGCTGGGTGTTCAGGGGTTAACTGATCTTGCTTTGGAAGCAGCTGGCCAGTTTACACTCCTTGCTGGCCTGTAGGAAAATGCTTCTCCTTTGAAGTAGTGGGAGGAGCGGCTAAGGATAAAACGTGGAGTGAAATTGTGGTGGAGCTGTTTCCAGTAGGCTTGCCTAGCAATCAGGCTGCGCCTGCTGCCTGCAGTCATACTGGGAGATGGCAGAGTGGGACCACTCTATTATAGCTTCTCCCTGTTTTTTGGCTTAAGGTCTCCTTTGTTTTGAGTCTCTTAAAATGACTGTTAATTTCTGGCCAACACTTGATGTGGGGCTGACCCCAGTGTTTACAGAGGTAAATAAGTGCCTGTTGCTAAAAAGATATCTGGGTACAAGGCACAAAATATCTGGGTGCAATACAGAAGATAAGTGCACAAGATAGCTGGGTGCAATAGAGAAAACATCTGCTCTGTTTAAAAATCATTACCTGATCTTCAGACCTTTGACACCAACCCCACCCCACCCTTTGCAGAAGAGATGGGGCTGAAAATAATGACCTAAATGGGGAAGGGTTTTGGTGTTGTGAAAATAGGCAGCTGGGGCCTGTCCTTGGGGAGCAAATTACCAATGCGAAAGCCCATCTCCTCAGCCCAGTCCTGGCTAAACTGTGGGGCAGTGAGTAGGTGTAACCAAAGAAGGGCCACAGAAGGAGGAGTTATGGGAAGGAATATTTCTAATGTTTCGTGAGGGGAGGGACCTGACCCTGTCCCACTAGATTAAATGGGAGCAAGACGTGGCCCTCTTCGATGTGATTTCTGGTCTGTTTTCTAAGGCTTAAAAATTCCAGGGAGCTTGTTGCAGGTAGTAAAATGGGATGAAACTCCTGCTTGTTACCTCCTGGGATCTTTAGCAGTGCTGGAGAGGCAGGGGAAGAGGAAAGAAAGCAGTCCTCTCCCTTCTCCACTCCAGGGAAGGGTCCTATATCAGTCTGGCTAATGGGGAGAAATTGGCAACCCTGATACTGAAATTTTTGTGGTGATTGAACTGAAATCTGTAATGAAAAGGTACTGCCTCAATACTGCAGTGAGCTTTTGTGGATTGTAAACAGAGGGGCAGGGACTGTTAGGTGCAAGCACAGGGACCAGCAAAATGGAGTTGTGCGTGTAGGCATTAAGCTAATACAAACTAATAATAATTTTTTAAAAAGTGGAGCTTTCTGTCTGTCCTTCCTTCCCCCACCGCACTACGGTGTTAGAACATACATACTCGTCTGTGCTCCATCTGTATTGTGGAAAATCTGCTAGTTGCTATGAAAGCTGTAATGCGCAGGGAGCCCTAACTGAAACACAACCAGCTTGCCACTTATGATACTTAATGAACATGTTGAGTCTAATCTTCACTGTTCATATGTTTATAACCCTTATGAAAAAAACCTATAGAACTTGAAAGAGGATGACAGAATTTCTGTAGAAATTTTAAACAATAGTATAGAGTGTGATGGAGATTTCTGCAGAATTCTGTAGGCTGACCTAATATTCCATAGCGTTTCATTTTCTATTATATTTTAAAGGTGTATATATGCTTTTCTAGATAATTTTGTAGGCTTCATTCCTATTTAAATGTGTAAAGGACTTTCCCAGAAGTGAATAACTCTTTAAGAGTAAGTGCTATGCAGGTGGTATGGAATTATGTTTAAATAAGGGTTGAAAAACACCAAACCTTTTCCTTTACAAAAACCTCAGTGGGGTATGTGTGTTTTGGGGAGCCTTTTATAGACTTCTACAAATGCTAATGTGTGGTGGTGGCTGCATAAAGAATGGGCCAAATTTGGGGCCATCAGCTCTGTGGATTAATTTGGCTGGATCTGTTTTGTGTGCGGTGGGGTTGCATGCTTCATCTTACTATAATAAGTAAGATTTCTCCAAGATGAGCTGTAAGAAGAAGGTGGACTCCTAGGCTGCAAACCCACTCCTAATGAGCAACATGTGGTTTCAGAGCTTCAAAACGAAGTTGACAGAACCTAGAGAAGCTTGAGGAAACTGCATGTCCTGGACTCAGCATACAGTCAGACCAGCAGCAGGTAACTTCCAGAGTACAGCTTCCTTCAGTGACAGTGCTCCACTACTGGCACTCCAGCTGTTAAACCTGGGGCTTTTAATGGGACAGCTTCAGTTGCTCTAGGGAGCCAACTTAAATGTGCTGTTGTGGGTAAGGACTCCTTCCATTTGTGGTGTAAGGTGCCATGCATGAATGAAGGAAACTCTTGTTGAGTTTGATGGATGAGTTCCAGTCACTTACTTGGTGTCCTGAGATGAGACCAAAGACCAGTTTTAGATCTGCAGCCCCGTCTGTAAGTACCACAGGTAAGACAATGGTAGATGAATGTGCATTGCTTTTAGCTTTATGCCTCATATGTCTCTCTCTGATTGCAGCAATCTGTAAGCTTTCAATTTTTCAGTCTGAAGTAGCAGAGCTGCTGCCATTGGATCTTGTCATGGGCTAAGAGCTCACAGGTGTTTAGGTCAACATTGCAAGACTGGAGGTTGGTCTTGAATGAATTCATAATGTTTTCTTGGTCTTGCCCCTAAAACAAGTTTGTCTGCAATTCTACCTAAAAGATGGGGTTTGGTGTCTTACTGTGAGATATAAAGACCACATGACCATACCATCTCAGCTGTGCTCTGGCAATAAAAGTTCAATGTCTGATGTTGCAGCACTCAAGGATCTTGGTGTTTGGAGCCAAATCTTGCATTTAATTCCTGTTATCCACCAGAGCCATTTTAGGTGTAATTGATCCAAGCCTTTTGTGTGGTGTTGCTGAGAAGTCCACTTAGAGGATCATGCAGTCACAGATGGGTGTGGTGGTGGTGATGGTGGTGTAAATGTCAATTTTTGTTTGAAGTCTGATGCTGTGGTTATGCCAGAGACAATGCTGAAGTTTTCCAAATGCACTGCTGGTTGCACCACTAAGCTTCATAATGCCAGAGTCAATCATGGCATCTTTTGAAATGACACGTCAGGTAGCAACGTTTGTCAGCCCTCTTGAACGGTATGTCTTCGCTGGCTGCAGGTGGAGTAGTTGCAGTACGTCCCAGTTGAGGCTGAACCATTACTTAAGTCTTTATTTAGGCTGATCATTAAGCCAAAACATATTGGTGCATGCTCAAAGCAGTCAGCGAGCAACGGACTGTCCCTCAGCTTGTGGGCAAATAAATCGCAATCATTACTGAAAAGTAATTTTGGAATAATTATCTTAACTTTGCATGCAGGTGATGCAGATTTAAGACACCTCTATCTATACGGTACTGCATGTAAATGCCAAATCAACAGCTCTGAATGCATATGTTGGACATCTGCAAACATGATGCTAAATAACGTTGGAGCCAGAACATAGCTTTGTTTTACTCCTTTCCACCAGCAATCCTTCATGTGGCAAAGCTTAACTTGCACATTCCACTCTATACATTACCATGCCATCATTTAAATAGGTGAATTTTTATTGTTTCGCCATAACATGTGAAGAGCCTGGATGGATGTCAGAAGTTGCTATATTTCAGCATAATTTTTAGTCAGGCACGTCCTGATACTTGCTCTTTACAGAGCTGAGAACTTCCTTAGATGCACTGAACGCTGTTTTCTTAAAAGATGACCAGTCCAAATCAGTATTTAATATGTCTGACTTTGTGTGTGTGGAGAACTTCATCAAGCTTTTTAATAAGTCTTGCACAAGTGAACTCAGGTTCAGCATAGGTAGACTGAGCTGTGGTATTGAAGATGGATGACATCTGTATTGTTCTAAGTGGAGGATCATTGTCCTCTTATATCTCACAAGCCAAAGATCAGACAACATGCATGCTCCCTGTGCTGCACGAGTGATTCTGATGTCCTGATGGCCATGTTGGGGTATGACAGTCAATTACATGCCAATGACCAGAGCAGGGATTCATCCATGTTGTTTTGTGCTTTGTTGCTTGTTGAAATATTGTTTGTGGTGACTAGATAGTTCTCCATACACCTTTCAAGGAATAGTGTGCCATTTTAGTTATTTCCCCACACCTTGTTTGCAAACTATTTTTTAGGCCTACCTTTGTGGAGGCAGTCACTAGCAATACAGAGAGGAACATATCCTCTTTATTTCTCCTCCAGGCCTTCTGTTGGATTCTCTCCTGTGTATGAAATGATCACTTAGCAGTATGTGAACCTTTTTGCTTTCCCATTTAACACCTTCAGTGCACATGAACGTACGTAATGCTATAGTTTTAAGAGAGCTTCGTGACAGAGATGATCTAGCTCCAACACAACACATCTGAGCTCCCATTATATAAATACCAGTTTTTTAACCTGAATCTAGAAGGTACATCATTTTGTACTGGAGTAGGGGCAGCAGGCAGGAGAGATAGCAAACAGGCTTTTAAATGACATAAATTAGAGACACTTGTTCATACTTGCGGTCAAAGAAGCTACTAGAAGTTTTTAAATGCTGGCTGGAAAGGGGAGTGGCCTGTCTCTTCGGGCAGTTGTTAGTTAGGGTCCTTTGATGCTGTTGTACGGCTTTCCAGGGTTTATGAATTCTGAAAAGTTCTGCTGGATTTGGTGTGTAGGAGGTGTTGATAGCTGATGCATTATAACTTAATGTAAATGATGTTCCCTAAGTCTGGTTCTGAAAAATAAAACTGAGTAAGCACTGCATTTTTTAAAAAGCACTCAATGAAGTGGGTCCAGAACAGTGAGCCAGGAACCCAGAAGCTCTAAGGCTTCTGCTTTCCATATGCTGGTGCACAATGCACTTGCCTTTTGTGGCTTAAACAGTTGAATAAGTGTGGCAGCTCACTGGCAATCTAACAGAAGGAAAAATGCAGCCTGTCTAAATGTTATGGTAGTGTGCATGCACGCAGCACATGTGTGCATGAGCCTCCTTACATGAGGTGCACATACCGTTTGTGTATTTAGCAAAGCTTCACTTGGGCAGGAACGGGTGCTGGTGCATTGCCTAAAACTGTGCAGGTAAAGCTGATATTATCAGCTTTGGCCCTGGGGTGATGAAATGGATAGATCAAAGCACATGGCAGCAGCACACAGAGACTCTTCAAAGCCTGAGTAAAGGAGGATTGATACAGAAAAGAAGGCTCTTGCTGATGTAATCATAGCCTGTGAGACAGGTTTTTAAAAAAATTTAAACAAAGACATCTCTTGTTGGTTTAGAGAGGTATAGCGTGTTCCACAGAGGCAGGGAGGGATACCTGGATGTTTGGAGGGCTTCAGTTCTTGTGTCAGAAGGTTGAACCCCAGCACTTTGAAATGTTGCAGGATTGTTAGTTTCCTTACCTTAGATTGCAATGTTGTTGTGGGTATAAGTAATTCCTCTTCTTCGTATGTTTGAGGTGTTTGTGTGAGAGGGAATAGATAGACTGTAGCAAGAAAATGTGGTCTCTCAGCCGCCTTCCCGCTATTCTTTCCTCGATGAATCTTCCCCTACCTCCTGACCTTGCACCTTAAGTAAGGATTTCTGGGGCTTGTGTGGAGCAAGTTAAGGATACACAAGGGGTAGGAGAAGGAGAAGGTAGCTGGCCCATTTCTGTTGAGGAAGCCCCTACTTCTGTGCCACACAGAGCCCAGGGGATGTTGCTGGGTTTTTTCCTTCAAAGAGTATGGGAGAAACAGTTGAGTGTTGTCAGACTTATTTTCCCCCTTCATGAATATGGAAAAGTGGGGAGGAGAGGTGACATTTCCAGTGAGGTGAAGGGGGGGCCTTCAGTTGGCTATATCAGGCCTCTGTGTTGTGCAGCTGCAGAACTTGATGCAGTCTCCACCCATTGCCTCAGAATTATGCATGAAGATCTTGGCTTTCATTAAAAAATGAAATAATTTTTAGCCTTCTCCATTACAAACAACTTTAAAAAATATGAACTGAATACAAAACCATATAGAGTTGTCTGCCTGAGTCTGCAGACAACCTGAAATGGTTACTAATGGAGTGAGCTGCTCCTGTTAACTTCCAGTGGGTTAAAAGCCTAAAGCTGACAGGTTGTGTAGGCATCATGTGATCATTTTAGTAGAAGGATTCAATTAATGAATTTATTTCCATAACCCCAGTCTGCTTTCCAGGGTGCCAAAAACCACAATTGTCTCTATCCAGCTGGCAATACCGGGGGGAGGGGCTTCTTTTTCCTGTCCTCCCTGACTTCTTTTTATAGTTGCATGGTCAATACAAATAAGTTGTTGCACTTCGAAAACTGAAACTATAGGGACCACATAAACTAGGTTGTATAAGGGAAAGGAGGCTGCAGTGAGTGCCATTCGTTTTCATATTTTAATTAAATTAAAAACACCATTGCTGAAATCAGAAGAAACTGCCATGAAATTTTCTGTTTGCTGCTTCAGTAATGTTGATGAAATAAGTGGTGTTGGTGCAGAATTTGAGGACTTTTCCACAGAGGATACTGGGACTTGGTAGGGATTTTTGAATTGCATGTTTTTTGGAGACTCTCTCTAAATTTGTCCACTGACACCACAACTACCATATCTTCCTTCTTTGTGAGTCTTTTGCCCTCCTGGTCCCACAACTCCCAATATATCCTGATTCTAATACAACTGGAATATGGTGATTAGGTTTCTAGTTACCCAACCTGCAGGCGCTGGGGAATTTGCACATCTTACAAAGCTCTGAGATGGGCCATGACATGTCTTTTGCTACAGGCATTTTCCCCCTTATTCTGTAAATTACTACAAAGTAAACAGACTGGATTTCTGATCTGTGAAACCAAGAGAAGAGAGCTGATAGGAAAGGCAGCTTCAACCGTTTTCTGGGAATTGGATCCCCTTCCAAATACCTGCTATAAGAATCCATGTTCCAGAAAGAACAGGGTGTCCCAAACTATTACAATGAACTGCCCTCCAACACTTCCCTATAAAATCAGTGCTGGGAGGGAGGGGAAGAGATGGTGAAGCATTTGGACTGGAGAAAGGTGCATTTTTGATATGGTAAAATAAGAGCCTTTCCTCAGTAGTACTTAGGCATGTGCTAGGCTTGGAGGCATTCTGCAATCAGCCTTATGCAAAACACACTTTTTCACTTTTTTCCATGGACTGGGGTGACCTTCAATAGCAGAGGGAAAACTGTGTATAGGAGTGGGAGGTGGCAGCTGTGGGACAATCCTGTTCTCCACAAACAAGAGCACAGAGTGAAAAAGCCACTGTAGGGGGTATCCTGTAAGCTCTGCTGAACTTGGGTTGCAATTCCTGCTGTTGGTAAGGTCTTGTGGGTTTATGACAGAGGGGAAACAAGTGAATTATTCCTTCATTAAATTCATAAGCATCTTGCCTGAATCTGGAAGGGCCATAGTGAAAGCTGCTCTGCTCTTAGAAGGGCTTTTACTGGCCTTGAGTAAAAGGCCACGTTATTTAGCCTTACTTTGGGATGGGGAGGGAAAGTTGGCTCCAGAGATCAGGAGGAGAAAGGGGAAAGGACTGGTGCTTCTGCTCAGTTCTAGAGCCGTTTGCTGTGTGTTGGCATGATCGGCAATTTCCTACTTCAACATTAATTAGTTAACAGCCCGTTGAAAGATATGGGGAAGTACACTTATAGTCTGTGGGGTCTCTTGAGCTTCCTGCATAGTGGGATTAGCTGATGGAGCTGCATAAAATGGCAGTATTGGTTGCTGAATTGTAGGAGGCCCACCACCAAACCCTGTGTGAAGTTGTCCACCCTGTGTTGAGGGCCTTCTAAGCTTGTGAATGAAGGAGCAGTATTTGGCCCTGAAAGCTGTTGGATGGTCTAGCTATGGGCTCAGCTCTGCAGTAGGGTCATAGTCGGAGGGTTTTCTTCAACTTGTAGCGGCTCTCAAAGAATAGCCAAGGTGCTTCCCCAGAATAAAACAATTGATTTCCACTGGCTCAGGCTGACTTGTGTTAAAATTGGAAGAGAGGCTAGTGTCTACTTATTTGTGGTACAGCCGCATCATAGAAGGACATGATTCCTGTGGTGCTGTTGGTGCACATACAATGCTTCTCTCTACATAGCTATTTTTATTTTTCTCCTTGGTGAACATTTCGTTTAGGAACTTAGAAATTGCCATGCCAGATCAGACCATGTACCTATCTCCTTCAGTTCTGGCTCTGGCTGGCCAGAACCAAATACCTCATAGGAATATGCAAGAAGGTTATGGACAACTGGGCAACAGCCTGCCCGGTGGGGAAACCTCTTCGTTGCTTAAAAGTTAGATGATGTCCTGCAGCAAGACCTTTCTAAACAGTGTACCTTGTGTTCTGCTAATTGACAGGGGTTGATAGAAAGTAAAGCAACCTTGTTCTTCCTACTGGTGTCTGTGTACTATCTCTTTCTAAATATTACAGAAAATGAAATGATATATATACATAACAGAATAAACTTCTTATACTATAATTTTAAGCAATAGAAAGAATAAGGTAATGCACCTGATCATTACTACATAAGATCAACTATAGTGATTAAGAGAGAGACATCACTAATTGCCCTATTAATACATTACCATCATCCAGATCCGCAGTCACTGGGGAGCCCCGGTTGCAGCGAGGATTTGGAGAGCCTGTCCCGGCAATTGGGAAGCCCCACGCGGTGCGTCCACCTGTAGGTGTTGTCTCCAAATTCGCTACAAGCGGGTCCGGCTTTTATAGGGTGAAACAACAAGTGTACGTGACTATGTGCAGATCACCTTGATGGATATCTGGTTCTCATGCAGGGGGCTGTGACGGGAACCTGGTCAGGGCTCCCATCCCAGACCCTGTACGTTCCTTTCTTATCTTTTTAGGGCTTCAATAGCAAACAGAAACTTCTTACAAAGGGAAAGACAGAAACTTCTTACTTTAGCAACAAAGGGACAGACCCCTTTCATATGTTAAAACACTCTCACTCTGCCAGCAGAGGGAGAGGCTCCTTTCATGTGTTAAACATAGTAACCTGTCATTATATATTTATACATTTGGAGTGGACAAGCATATACAATAGTAACCCCTATGATATAAAACTTCACTGGCATAAACAAATGTGACTCCCACCACGCAGAGGCCGACCCAACTAGATAGAAATAATCCTTTCATATCACCCTGTCAAACATAACTGCATGTGTTAATTCTGTATAAATGTCTACATCTTCATGAATCCTGCTTAGAACTCAATCTCACTATCTAGTGACCTAGAGTTCCACAGGTTAATGTGTATGAACACGTATTTCCTTTTCAGTTGCCTTTCCATTTTATCAAATGCTCTTTTTTTACAAATGTATAATAGGATTTATTTCTTCCATTCTACTCATTATCTGGTGTATCACTATCATGTCCCAGCTTATTTGCCATATCTCATTTTAAACAGTCCCAGTATTTTCAGTCTGTGGTCAAATAACAATCTTCTCAGTTCTCTGAATTGCCTACATTGTTATTTTCTGGACTCATATTTCTGCAGCTCTTTGAGAATGGATGAACATAACTGAATACTATCACTAACAAGGGTCACAAACAATTGGTTTTATATAATTGCCTGTTTTCAGTGCTGGTTCCATCTCAGTCATAAAATTTGAACCAGATGCTCAGGAGGGCCAGATTAGAGGTTGGTGCTCCTGAGGAAAAGGGGAAGCATTAGGTGGTTGTCGACTGCCTTGCTGCCGGTACCATTCGAAATGGGGCTAGTTTGGTACTCAGCATAAGTTGAAGCAGCCACAAGACTGCTCCAGCATCATCCGTAGGGGCCTTAGCTTGTTGAAGCATCGTGTGCTGGTTGTGCTTCTTTGTATTCAAGGAATATGCTGGGAAAGTAGCATAGAGATGCCAATGCTAGCTTTCTAGTACCCACCAGTTTCTTGGTATAGGAGCGTCCACAGCTGGTGGTGGTTAGCTTACTGTTCCTTTTGCACCATTTGTGTGGGTCTCCAGATGTGGCCCCATAACGTTTTCATTTTGATGCGGCTGCTGCTGTGGGTGGAATCACAGGCTTTTGTTAAACTGTCCACGTTGACCCCAGGCCTTTTTCCTGCATGGTAACAGTTTAGTTTTTGGGTTCAACAAAGTAGCTAACTAGTTCAGTTGACTCTGTCAACACTGAATTTCATCTGCCACTGTGTTGCCCAGAGTTGCTGGATCCCTCTGAAATTCCTCAGTCTCCTTAAATTTGGACTAAATTTTGTGTGATGGGTAAAACTAATTCAGGCGTGAGACTTAAGCTGTTGACTGTGGCCAGAGGCAGCATGTGCAGGTGCTGTGCACATTTGCTCTGCTCCCACTCACACGTGGGTGTGCCAAAGCACTGCTGTCCTGGGCACTTACACAGCGCTTGACGCATCTCAGCAGCACTCCCTGCTGCTCAGTCCCGATCCCTGCTGCATGCTTTCCTTCCAAGGACTGGCCTTTAGTTTTAAGCTGGGTTTTGCTTTGGTTCTTGGTGGGTTGGTTTTTTCCTGGTGGGGTTATGAGCTGCTTCGCAACTGACAAGTGAAAGTTTTTGGGCTACCAAAGCAGGGGCGGTATGAGGCTGCATGAGAGGAGATTAGAACTGGTCCTTCTGTAGCTGGATTTTGTGCTCCTGGATTGGACAGAACTACCAGCCCTGTGTGAGCAGGCTGTCTCCCCTGGTGAGGGGTGCTGTTACTGAGTGCGCCCTTCGGCTGCTTTGGCCTCTGTTGGGAATTTCATCAAGGTTGCATCGTTCTTGCCAGAAAGCGTGACGGGGTCGGGTGTGCGGGCTGCAACGAGTAAACAGCATTAGCAGTTGGCTGTTCACTGTGATAGTATCTGTTGAGGGAGGGGCAGAAGAGTGTGCGAGTGAAAAGCTCCTGGCTTGTCTCTTGCCCTGCCTTCAGCCTGTGTGCTGCCTTCTCTACACCGTGCAGCCACGGGAGTGTGACGTGCAGACATCCACAACCCGTTCTGCTGTAACTGTGCGGTGTAGATGCTGCTGGCACCAACTAAAAGGTACCTAGTTTGCGTCAATATGGTCGTCTGTGACAGAGGACGACATTACCATGAGCTGATGCCTTTACAACAGGAGTTCTGTAGCACTTTAAAGACTAACAAATTAAATTTCTGCAGTCTTTAAAGTGCTACAGGACTCTCATTTTTGCTGTATACAGACTAACACAGCTATCCCTTTGGAACTAGCTGCCTCAGTGGTGTCTACACAGGGCATTTAGAGCACAACAGTTGCGTTCAGTCCGTGGTTCACAACCCCCCCATGGTCCAGACGGTGGCACAGCACAGCTCGTTTTTTGTTTTAATCCTTAATCAAAGGATGGGATATCTTCATGTTGGATACTTAAAAGCTGTTTGTGGGAGAGAGTGAGTCTCTTACTTCATTCACCTGTAAAACCAATGCAAAGATGGTGCTAAAGAGAAATGCATCTTTAAAATAATAAGGTGGCACTGGTAGGAATCTAGACCAGACTGGGAATCACAAACTACAGTCTGGATGCTTGAGCATGGAGATGTGACTCAGCCCAGTTCCTGGTATACAGGTATCCACAATGCACAGTCCACCCTCCTCTGCCTTACTGGGAGTCTTCAGAGAGGCTAAATATTGAATGGGCCTTGGGATCTGACCTCCTGTCTTGGACATAAATAGAAAGGTCTGTCTGCAGCAAGTCATGCTAATGAGGAATAGAAGCATTTTGGTGTGTAAAAGAGCTTATATTGCTTTTGCCTAGATAGTGCATGTTTTGGTAATAGCAGAAGAACTGTCTCCAGGACTGTCAGTCCAGTACCATTCATTTTAAATAAAAAAAAAAAAGTAAATTAATTTTTTAAAAGAAAAAAACTGAGCCTTTTTAGTGTTAAGGATTCCTACCATGCCAGACAGCTCGGCCTTGCCTGACTCTCCCTCCTTCCCTCTCAGAGAGGAATGGGTGGGTGTGAGGTCAGTCGTATTATGTTACATGATATGATAGTAACTGTAAAAGCACTAAGTTACCTTTAGACTGGGATATTGCTCCGAACAAGGGACAATGCTCCCTTTTGACTTAAAAGAAGCTAAAAAGCTGGTGACATCTTATGGAAGGATTTTGAACTGTTGGTTAACAAAGTGCTACGTCTGCATGTGAATTTCTCAACTTCTACAACAAATGAGGCAGAGGTCCTACAGATAAGTCTCCTTCACTGCACAGCCCGGATTCACCAGCATGGCTTGGATAATTAGACCTACAGCTGTCCTTTACCACTTGCGCTAATAGACTAACTGTTGCTCTTGATACAGACCTGCCACTAGAGGGGCATGGGGATGTGCCCTTTGCCAGTTGGTTTCACAGCAGAGGAACATGAAGAGTCAGGAAAAAAGGTTTCAGTTGCAGGTTCTGGAGGGCAATATGCTGTAGTGGTTATACAGATCCTTCTGCCCTTGTCCAGTTCAGCTTCTTCCTGCCCAGGCCTCCTGCATGGCTCCTGTCCCCCTCTCATCTGCATTTGAGTCAGGCCATTTCTTCTTTCCCCTCCATGATGCCTGGGTGCCAGCAGGAGCATTTAGAGCCCAGGAGAGAAACTATCCCTGCTCCTAACTCTAGTACTTGTGCTGCAGTGACAACCTCGCAGGCAAGTGGAGCAACAGCAATTGCAAGGGAAGTCCTGCTCGTCTCCTTAATTCTTCAGATTAGAGCATGCCTGGCTGGTGTGTGGAGATGATACATGCCCAGTCCGGTTGGTGTGCAGGAGCTCTGAAGGGCAAGAACCTGCCCCAGTACAGACTGGTATCTAAATTCTTCAGATATTCAAACAAGTTTGTACTGAGCATGTGTAAACTGAGAATTTTTAAAGGCTTCTAACTTGGCCAAACATGCCACTTCACCTCCACCCACCCAGAACAGCAAAAGGCACATCCCTAACACCAGGGCAAATTCAAAGTCCATGTTCTAAAGTATGGAGGCACTAGAGCTTCTTAGTGGAACTTGTGATGGGCAAAACCATTTATTTTCCCTTTTGTTCTCCATAATGGCTAAACTGCTTATTGTTAAAACTTTCCGAAAAAATGAGCCTGAAGCAGACACCTGACATGGAAAGCTTCTGCCTTCGTGATTAAACTTGGGCAAGGTTGCAAGCAACTGACAACGGTTTTCTAAAGGGAAGCATCATGCAACTTTAGGTTTAGGCACCGCTGCCAGCTCCATTTATAGCTTAGCATCTGTGGCACTCGGCAACATACGTTTCGAATTGAGTACAGGAGTTGTCTGATTTTTGAATCCTTCCTATTCCAGATTTTAGTGTCTTGCAAAAACCTGTCAAATTCAGTGTACTGCTTGTTCTAAGACTTTCATTATTAAAATGGTGTCTGTTTTTTTGGTTTGAGTGCATATTACCTTACGTTATGCAGCTTTGCAAACTAAGCTGCTACCATTAACTAACTGGTGACCAGAATCTTTAAATGTGGAGTAGATAATGAGAAACCTTTATTAAACACTTACGAAAAATCATCCATCAATATCATGTTATTAACATGCACTCGGAAGGTTTTTGGGGCTATTGGAACATGTTTTTTCCTTACGTTGAGATGCTGGAATATGACAAGAATGCATCTTGGTATGGTGCCAGGGTTGATGAGAAGAGATTGATTATGGAGGCACCAGCTGCATCTCTATAGTTAAGGTTGAGTTGAATTTTGCATTTAAAGCTGGGATTCCACTGTTTTGTTATAGTCAAAATACAGCAAATTACCCTCACGCTTACAGCAGTAACTCTTCAAATACAGAGTTCATTTTGAAAATTTATAAATAAATGTGTTATAGTTCAGGATCTAAAATGGGTCCTCTAAGAAGCTTAGTACCTGGTGTCAGATGTCTTTTTCTTTGATGGACAATGGGGGCGAGTGCTCCCTAATGAATTTAATAGGATAACACCTGTGCTCAAAATTTGAGAGTTTAAACTCTATGGGAAGTGAGTGAAATTTTGCATGTAGGCTACATGTGAAGAATTTAGTAGTAATGTACGTTTTCTTGTTCTAAATCAGCAGGGACTGAAAAATGTTTGACGATCGATAATACAACATAGAAGTGACCGTTTTCAAAATGGCAGCTGATTCCCATTTGGAACACTGGGATTGAAGGCACAGACTGTCAGGTGGCCATTTTGACAGATGCCCTTCTCATCTTGTCCTCCGTGGAACTGAGTGTTCTCCCATTCCTTGCAGCCTGGGGAGCCACCCTCTTCTAGCTTCAATCTCATTGGGAGCAAGGAAAGATGGGAGGGCTTTTTTGAATGAAGGTACTGGTAGGAACAGCAGGAACTTGTCACTTTTAGACATGCCCATCAAAACTATACAGACTAGTTCTGACTTTTTCTGTCCTGTGCTGTTTAGCTGTTTGCTTCTGCTCTCCCCCTCAGTCTCTTCATCTCAGCTTCACACCTGCCCCTCCTCAGTCTCCTGGCCCGATCCGTCTTCCTTTCCAACTTCTTTTATGTTAGTTGATCCCCACCTAAGTAAACCCACTGAAAGATACATTGTGGAACCAATGTGACATTTGCCACCATCACATTGCTCATGCTGCCTGTGTGGTGTACACTCTCCTCGGCCCTGTATGTGTCTTGTCTATTTAGATTGTAAGCTCTTTAGGGCACAGGTGTCTACTTGTAACTATAGGGAAAATGCAGTTATGGGTTTTGAATGACTGACACCTACCAGAGCCCAAATTTGGAGTTGGGGAAAACTCTGGTAAGCTTTTTAACATGCTTGTAGCTTCTTTAATTTTTTAAATGTTTTCTGTGTAATGCGGTCACCTTAAAAATAATGTGCTTCCACAGAAAGAGCTGTGTGGTAATTTATAACTGCAGGCCATTAGGCATGTCTAGCCACAGTAAGCCATTCAAAGCCTTGCAGAGAACAGCTTGATCCCAAGACTTGTACCTCATGGAAAACTTTCTTCTTAGATAAAATGGTTTTGAAAATCTTATTGGTGCTTCAATGAGAAATTGTGCTACTCGCTCTTCTGATAGACCTTAAAATTTTCTTGGAGTTTCAGACCTGGGGCAACAAATTTAAGTACTTGTAAATAATATGCTTTGCTTCCGCCAGGGTCCTTTTGCTACAGGTTTTTCTGTGGGTGAGTGTGGGAGAAGTGTATGTACGGCTGGCTGAGTTTTCTATTCAGACCAAATAGTTCTAAGGACTGTGAGTGTTCATGCTCAAAGGTACTATCACACTGCAGTGTAAACTGAAACCTTGTGCTTCCCTGGCTTTGTCCTAAGCCCAGACCAGAAGAGAAGAAATTGGGGCATATCCTGTGTGTCAGCTAGGTCAGTGGTTCCCAAACTCCGCCAAGTTGCGCACCACCAACATAAAACGCCACCACCTGCAGTATCACTGCCAATTTCTTATCAACAGACTATGTATGAAAACAATCTTAAAAATCTGTGGTGTTAAGTCCATTGTATCGATAGTGCAGCTATGCATGTAAAAAGCTGTACTATTGCAAAATATTAATAAATGCATTAAAAACTTACCCCATCTGAGATTTCTGGTATGCCTTTAAGTAGAGGGATGTGCTTGCTTGACAGAGCAAAGTTGGTGGATATCTTGGTTGGTGGATATCTGGTGAAATCTTGGGAGATGAGGGTGGCTGCCTGGCTACTTGGGACAGGAGTGGCTCTTGGTCAGGGCGCTGGGCCCACATGGGAGAGGGCTGGGGCTGGGAGCAGCTGCCATGCTGCTTTGGAGTGGAGCTGGTGCTGGAGTGGATCCTGGCCAGGTGGGGGGGGGGAGGTGGCGGCAGCAGAGAGGCAGAATGGTCAGGCAGCTTTGAGCACTGGGAGCTGCTGTGCTCTGCCCCTGCACGGCTCCATGGCTGGGCCCCCAGCAGCACAGAGATAACGGCAGAGCTGGGCCCATGTTCTGCACTTTAGTCAGTGGATGCGTACCATTGGGAGGTGGCCTGGGTACCACTGTTGGTACGTGTACCATGGCTGGGGAACCACTGAACTAGGCCATAATATGGTTAAGCTTTTAGGTGTATGGGAAGGATTTCTGTGATTTGGGAGGAGAATAAATTTGAGGTAAATAACTTGGGTTCTATCCTGGCATGATGATTTAAGGAGTTGCATTTCAAAGGTTTGTGAGCTGACTTGCTGGGTAGCTGTACCATGTGGAAGGGTCATGCCTGAGAGGGACAAGGTGAAGTTTGAGAACCTATGAAAAGCAGGCTTTTTCATTTTCTTCTCCCAAAATAACCTTGCAATTCTCCAATGATTGGTTTGTCTGCTCCAGTGATCAGGGCCTGTAGGTTTAGAGTTCTGAGAGCAAATTCCTTCTCCTCAGCTCCTGGTTTCAGTGTTGACAACCCAAAACATTCATAAATGGAGATTTACTTTTACATATATACTTGAGGCTTTTTACTTCAGGGTGCACTTGGGTCACATTTTCTTTGCCATCATTAGAGCGAGACACATTCATTTTTAAAATGAAAGCTGAAATTCTCATTCATATAGTCACACCTTTGCAAGAGCTAGCTTAAAAAAGGCAACCAAATGTTTTCAGACTCTCAGTGAAATCATGTGAGTTGGCAACACACTAGTTTTGAAATGAACGAGTATTGCTAATAAGATCCCATTTATGCTGCCTTTAGTACAGGATGTATCCAATTCAATGTAATCTCAGCACAGGTAGATTGTTGCTTATTTATAGTATCTTGATTTGTTATATACAGAATCATGTAAACAAAATATAGAGCTTCTGGCCTCTCATCTGTCAGTTTTCCTAGCAAGTTTATAAATAAATAAGGTTGGAGAAACATGACTGAAATGTAGGTGTTGTCCTGACCTGAAGAGCAGTGGCAAATCTTGTCTGAGGCAGAAAGGAGCAGATGGTGGCATCCTGAACAACTGACTTCACAGATAATTTAAATATAGTTTTGTTGTGGGGCAAGGTGGCAGTACTTGAGGAAATCAATAATCAAACATTTGGAAAGGGATAGTGAGAGCTGATATTGATTCTGTTCTAAGGGTGACAAGTTTTGTAGTGTCATCGTCCCCGTCCCGTTGTCGTCCCTCCTCCCCACCCTCCTCAAAAGTGTAAGCATCATTGCAAGATTTGGGATTTTGCAGCTGATTCTATTTGTTTTGTCCTGATCCTGTCAGCTAAAAATCAGCATAGCCCTTCCTATTGTGGGGCTAATCTCTGCAGGCTCTGGTTTGTGATGGGGGGCAGAGGGGTAGGTAGGGAGGAGGAGAGTTGGAATTTGTTCACGAATGCTAAAAACCTATCACTACCACCACCACCACCACCTTTCTGCCCATTTACATGAAGATTTGAGTTATCATTTGAAATTCTGCTGTTTAGATGAAAGAGG
This sequence comes from Mesoclemmys tuberculata, assembly GCA_007922155.1. Taxonomy (NCBI): domain Eukaryota; kingdom Metazoa; phylum Chordata; order Testudines; family Chelidae; genus Mesoclemmys; species Mesoclemmys tuberculata. The sequence continues at coordinate 16,833,952 of ML675640.1, forward strand.
AGGCCATCCTTTGGCCTCTCCTAGTTGTTGAAGTGGCTCAGTGGGGCACTTCCTTTTTGGTCTATCTAGAAAACAGTTTAAGTATTCACTAGGCAAAAGTTGGTCGGCAGAAGGAAATAATATTTTAGACGTTTTTCTCTTGTCCTTTCCCTGCTGAGAAGCACAAAACCCCCAATTTTTATATTGTAGGAGCCAGCTGCTCCCCAGCACTGTTCTCCAGCTCTAAATTTCCCTCCAACCCCCAGAGAAGGTAGTTCTTTGGCAGCTGCTGGACTTTGATGGGGACATGCCTTCTGCCTTTGCACTTGCTTCCCTTGGCAACCAGCCCTTTGAAGATGACCTCTTTCTGTTTGCCTGTTGTCTCTCTGGTGTTGGATTATAGATGAAAAGCGGGAGTGGGGTGGAGTGTTGATTTTTAGCTTATTTCCTTTGAGATTCCCAGCTCTCTTCCTCTGTGGCTTTCACCTCTTTGTCTGTAGCTAAAACATTAAAATGTTGAAATGGGCACATGGAAAATGCGTTCTTGGTGGGTATGCGTGGAGTTTCTTTCTCTACTTGACACTTGCTCCATAGGACTGAGAGTCAGTTCAGTTGGTAGTGAAGGTGTTGTGGTTCAGCCTGTAGAAATTCTCTTAATGTATTCCTCTTCCATAGTATGTTGTTCTTGGCTGTCATGGAGCAGCCACTAGCTCCCTCCAGCCCTACCCTGGCCTCTCTGTGGCAAAACAGCCACTCTAGTTGATTAGCAAAGGTGCTAATGTGAAATGGGAGGAAGGGGTGCGGGGAGGAGATTATGGATCATACTACACCTCTTTTTGCTAGATTGAAGAGTCCATTATTAAATATTTGTTACCCGTGTAGGTACTTAGTCTGGAGCCAAGTCACCCCTTAATCTTCTCTTTGTTAATCTAAATAAACAGACTCCAAGAGCTCAATCTCAAAGGTTTGTTTTCTGTTCTTTTAATTGCTCTTCTCTGAGCTGTCTGAAATTTATGAACATCCTTTTTGAATTGTGGGCACCAGAACTGGACACAGTATTCCAGCAACGCTTGCACCTATACCAAATGCAGAAGTAAGATAACCAGGCTACTCCTATATGAGATTCCCTTGTTCATGCATCCCAGAACTGCCTTTGCTCTTTTGGCTGCAGTATCTCTTGGGAGCTCATGTTCAGTTGGTTATCCCCCACAACCTTTTGAGTCTTTTTCAAAGACACTGCTTCCCAGATAGAATACTTGCGGGATGGGGAGCTTTTTTCCTAGATGTGTACATTAACGTTTAGTTGTTATAAAAACGCATATTGTTTGCTTGTGTCCAGTTGACCAATGGATCAAGATTGCTCTGAATCAGTGACCTGTCCTGTTCGTTATTTACCACGCCTCCAATTTGTGCATCACCTGCAAACTGTATCAGTGGTGATTCTATGTTTTCTTCCAGGTCATGGATAAAATTAAGTAAGCTTAGAGCCAAGAACCAATCCCTGTGGGACCTCTCCCCCTCCCCCGAATAAAAACCCATTTGATGACTATTCTCTAGAAACACTCATTTCATTATGATTTCCCTGTTCAGTTATATTTTGAGACCTATTAGTTAGCTAGTTTTAAGTCCATTTAATGTGTGCCATGTTAATTTGGTACCATTCTAGGTTTATTAATCAAAATGTATGAGGTACTAAGTCAAATGCCTTACGGAAGTCTAAATATATTCTATCAACACTGTTAACCTTTCTGAACCAAATTTATAACCTCATCACTTTGTGTAGCCATGGGCTGTCTTAATTGAAGCCTGCCCACTTGGACTTTCAAAAAGTCGGACAAAATACCACACAAGAGGCTACTAAGGAAACCAAGTATCCATGGGATTAGAGGTAAACTTCTGTTATGGATCAGGAACCAGCAGAGACAAGAAAACAGTAAGAATAAATGACCAATTTTCAACTGAATGAGGTTCTGTACTAGGACCAGTAGTGTTTAACATAGCAATCAGTGATTTGGAAAAGGGAGTGAGCAGTGAGGTGGCAAAATTTGCAAGTAACAAAATCCTTTAGGCAAGTCAAAACTAGATAACTCCGTGAAGAACTTCAGAGGGACTTAAAAAAATGAAGTGAAGGGAATGCAAAATGGCAGATTAAATTAATTGTTAATAAATGCAAGGAAGTGTGCATTAGTAGGCTTAATTGTACGCTTTGATATGATCTTACTTGAAACCACTGAAGAAGAAAACGTGGACAGCTCAATGAAAACTTCCCAGTATGCAGCAATGATCAAAATCCCCAAACCATTAGGATCTATCAGATGCAACTTTGAGTATTTTCAATATCTCTCATTTGATAACATATAGGAATTTATGGAAAAGGTCATGTTGAATGATAGCTGGGGACTGCACAGGGATCCCCAAGGAAGTTTGGAGTTTCAAAGCAAGAGAGGCCTGGGGTGGATGTAGCTCTTTTTCAGGCACAAGAGGAATGAAATGTGGGCAGTACATTTCATTAGTGGCTTATATTTTGTGATATACCTTTGAAGATTTTCAGAAGAGATGGAGATCCAGAACTGTGCGCTGATATTTGCCATTATGCATAGCACTCCTTGTGGTGGTTTGGGTATCTCTAACCTGGGCAGTTGCTTCAGGGGGCTGAATTTTGGCTGCTGAAATTGCCATTTTGACCAGTCAAAATGGCTTCTCAGTGAGCATTCAGGAAGATTTGTCTTTTTTTATTGTAGGTAATAAAATGTAGTCTGAATCTGATTTAGTGTAAAGTCCTTCAATTGTTCACCATCTATCTATACAGGTATTCCACTTAGCAGTTCTTAAAGGAAACCCTTCTGAGCACCATACTATTTTGTTTTCATCAGCAGAGAAAAAGTTCTGAGGAATCCCATCATGTCTAATACCTCCTATGAGTTCTGGTGGTTGGACTACTCTGGGGGCTGACTCCATGCATCCTGGTCTTCTCTGATAGAAAGCATGCCTTTTTGTTAGCATTTACAAAATGCTTTATGAATATTGGTACTAGATAAAGGTTAACTTTAAGCCCTGTTCTGGCAGCTTTTCTTCCTCCCTTCTCTTCCCTCCACCCCATCTCCCTTAGATCAAGTCTACACTGCAAAGGTTTGCTGGCATAATTGTCAGTTGGGGGGGGGGGAATACACAACTAGCCAAGGCGGCAATGCCGTCCGTGTAGACAGCAGTGTATGAAACAGCTATGCTGACAGAAGTGTGCTTCTGTTGGCATAGCTAATGTCATTCAGAAAGTGGCATTCTGTACTAGCACAAGTACTCCTTCTGTCAGCATACGCTGCGTGTATGCTAGCGGGCTCTGCTGGTATAGCTGTATTCGTAGAATCTGTATAACATAGAAAAGCCTTTAGTCTGGAAAAAGCTCTCTGCATCTCCGAGGCCTTGGATCCAAAAACACAGTCATGCTTGCTAGCAGCACATCAGTAAAGCAGGAATAGGAGTCTTTCTTCTCCTGCCCTTACTGGAATCCTCTGAATGGTCCGTGGAACTCTGCTACCAGTGTGTTTTACAAAAAGCCAGGGTTCAGATATTTTTCTACTGTCAAAACTCAGAGTACATTCCAGTGCTGGGATCTGGCAGGAGAAAGGAAAAGGCAAACTGAATGTACACCAGGATTTTTATCTCAATTGTTTTTTGAGGTGGTTTAATTTGACAGTGTCAAGTACACACCTTGTTCAAAGGTGTCTGTTGTTGGATAAGATACTTAGTGGGGGTACCTGGTGTTCAGTGGCAGGAGAAGCTTTTTATATAGAAACTATGGGACTGAGATTGGATTGGCTCCCATACACTTTGATAGTGTAAGGTGGGTGAGGTAATATCTTTTATTGGACCACCTTTTGTGGAGCAGTCAGCTTGCTTTCTGCATGTTGGTAAATGCGGGATTTCCATCAGAAAATGGGCCCCAAAAGGTCACTTTGGAGACTGCAGAAATGGAGTTGGTGTTGAGGATACTGTCCAGCTGCCAGTGAAATCTGTGCTTTAGATAAAGGGATGGACCATCTTGCTTCTACAAAAGAGAATATTTAACTTTTTTTGCTGTTTCTTCTCTCCCCACTGCCAAAGTCATGTTATCTTCACCTTAGCAGAGATAACATCCCTTCTATAACACAATACGTTCTCTGCCTTGAGATCTTGCAGTCAAGGAAGAGTGAATGAGGCTTCCTTTTAGAACCAGTCGGATTAGCACCTTTTGTAAGCCAGTAGGTGCTACTGTTGAGTGATATGACGCATAGGCTATGTCTATGCTACTAAATTCCATCAACCTAGAGCATGTCAGCATACAGCCACCACAGTTACTACATCGCTTGTGTGTGTCTGCTTTGCTCCTTGTGTTGTCAGTGTGTGTCCTAACTAGGAGCACTTATAACAAGGCAGAGTACAGTACACCATGGGTAACTGTCCCACTGTGTAACTCACCACCATCCAAGGCAAGCTGCTCTGGAAAGTCTCTGCAATATCTAATGGGGTGACTGGGAGTATGGGCCCAACTTAGCGTAATGTGGTGTTCTCCCGCCCATGATTTCATTTGCATCCCATAATACTCCACACCTTCTGTTCAAAATCCACATGTCCCTCCTCAATGGCCACTCTCTCTGACAGAAGCATGGAGTCTGCACAGCTCTGCCTTATTGTCCTGAGTGTTGGAAGCACAGTGCGCGTGATCCTCCAGTACTTGCAGAGTTGCAAGAGGAGCACCGGGGAACATGGTGATTCCTGGAGGCTAGATTGCTGTGGGGTGTTGAATGAAATCATTCAAGATTGTTGGTGGCGTTCTTGGAGCAGTTGGAGGTTGTGGAGCACTGGTTTTGGGCCTGAGGAATAAGCACTGACTGGTGGGGTCACACTGTCAATGGGCTGGGAAGATGAGCAGTGGCTGTAGAACTTTTGGATGTGCAAGGCCACTTTTCTGAATCTGTGTGCCGAACTTGCCCCAGCCATCAAGCAGAGGGACACTAAAATGAGAGCTGCACTGATGGTTGGGAAGCCAGTGGAAACCTGTAATGCCAGATTGCTATTGGCCAGCTGGGAATCAGTTTGAAGTCAGGAAATCCACTGGAGGGGTGGTTGTAATTGCAAGTGTACAGGGCCATTAATAGCCTCCTGCTATGCAGAACTGTGACTCTGGGCAATGTGCAGGACGTAGGGGATGGTTTTGCAGCAGTGGGATTCGTGAACTGCAGTGAAGTGATGGATGGTGTGCATATCGCTATTTTAGCACCAGACCACCTTACCACAGAGTACATCAACAAAAAGGGCTACACTTCTATGGTAATGCAAGTGCTGGTGGATCACCAGGGATGCTTTACTGACATCAGTGTAGTCTGGTCAGGGATAGTGTGTGATGTGTATCTTTAAGAACACAGGCTGTTCAGAAAGCTTGCTTTCTCAACTGGTGGATTACCATTGGTGATGTTGAAATGCCAAGAGTGATCCTGGAAGACTCATCCTACCCTTTGCTCCAGTAGCTCATGAAGCCGTACACTGGCCACCTCGACAGTATCAAGGAGTGCTTCAATTACAGGTTCAGCAGGTGTAGAATGATAGTTGAATGTGCTTTTGGTTGTTTGAAGGGTCACTAGTCAGTGAGAAAAATATCTGAATGGTCCTAGCTACTTGCTGTGCCCTGCCTAATATCTACGAAGCAAAGGTGGAAAAGTTTCCATCGAGCTGCAGGGTGTCTGCTGAATTTGAACAGAGTGAGATACAAGGACTATTAGAAGAGCTCAGCATGGAGCTATATTGCTCAGAGAGGCTTTGAAAGACCATTTGAAAGTCAGCCAGAGCAGTGTGTGTTGCTGTAATTAGCTCTACCTGGCCTTGCTCCTTTGCAGCCCATTATTAATCTTGTAGTGAGTGCTGTGTACGTAGGAATGTAACACTGCCAACGCACCTATGAATGGAGTTATGGGTTCTGTGGCAAAATAAGGTAACACACAATCGGCGGATGTCAGATCTGCTCAGCACCAGACATCATATACTGTGAACTAATAAGATGAATTTTGTTCTTAAAAAAAACAAACCAACAAAAAACAATTTTTTATTCTGTAACATGAACCAAGCAATTAAAAAAAAAAACAGGTTTAAAACTTAATAAATTTAGGGAACTGATGAAAGGGAAAGAACACCCACTTCCATTTCAGGTAGACACATGACAACTGTGGCTTTCACAGGTCAGTGTATGTGATGCTATGATTGTTTTTCATGTCCCTGTTGGTGGAGTCGTAAGAGTAGTGTACCAGCCATGATGCCACTTGGAGTGTTGGGAGGGGTGGGGGGTATAGGGAGATCTTGATATCGAATTCTCTGTGGGCTGTAGAGGGATTGGATCTTTGAACCTGCAGCTCTGCCAGAGTCTGCAGCGTCTCAATTTGCTGTTTGAGAAGTGCAAGCATCTCCTGCTGCACATCCCTCTTCTTTTCCAGTGCCTTTCTCCTCTCCGCTCTATCATATCTGCAGGGTGATCTGCTGGGCCCTGGGCTCCTTCTCTGAAGGAACATGTTATCCTGAGTCCTCTTCTTCCTCCTCTTTCTCCGGCTCAGGCATTCTGTGGGTGTGGATGAGTGCACCTTGAAGGCCACAATGGCAGCAGCTGCACAAACAGCACGCAGAGGTACCCTTGTCAGTGTATTCACGATGGAGATAAAACCTTCAGATACTGAACTCACTCCCCTTGCTCCCCAAGAGTTGTAAGCACTTAATTCTCCCTTCTCCTTGGGATTGATGCAGCACAGTGCCAGCCATGGTAAATATGGCCCTGGGGCTGGGCGGGTTGGGGAAATGAGCAGGGAATGGCTTGCTGGCATGATGATTGTTGTATAGGGCAATTGAACTGGTTCCTGGCGCTGTTTTCTACCGATGGTGGTGCTCTGCCTGACCCCTTTTGCATAACTCTAGGGGGAATGAAAATCAGAGAACCCTATCTCTTGGTTCTTGCACTATTACTTCTAGCACAAGTGAAAATGAGTGAGCTAAGAGATGTCCTGCTACTTTGGGGGCTCCAACCATATGATTTCAAAGTGAAGTGCATACTTCACAGAGGTTCCTTCCCCTGCGTCAGGCTCGCTCGTGCTTGACTGTCAGGATTGGTTGGACTGTGGTGGAGGCAGAAACCGCTCATGGCTCTGCGCAGCTGGATTTCCCTGGTTGCCTTTCCCCCATGCTCCTCCTCACTGCTCACGGCAGAGACCTGAAGCTCCTCAGAAATAGCCATGTGCTCTTGTGGCTGGTAGTGGGGCTTTGCTGAGGATGGCATGCAGCTCTTTGCAAAAGAGACAGGTTTGTGGATCTCCGCTGGATCCACTGTTGGCATCCCTGTTGGTATGCCTGCCACAGCTCCTTGACTTTCATGTTGCACTGTTGCTGGGCCTTGTAGCCCTTCTGCATCCCCCATGCAATCAGGTCACAGATGTCTGTGTTTCTCCATCTAGATCAGAGCTATGCATGCACAGATTGTTGTCGTCCTCATCGTCGTCCCGTCCTCTCTTCTCTTCCCCAATTCCAGAAGATCCAATCTCTCGTGCGCACTCCCAGGCAGGAGTGTGTCTGCAGTGTGTAGCTGGTGTGGTCTGCTGGCAGTTACACTATACAATGGAGCTGCTAGGTGTGCTTGACAAGGCAGGTAACCAGGAAGAGGAATTTCAGAAATGCATGGGGCTTTGAAGGGGAAGGGTGGCGTTCTGTTCACCTGAGGTCTGGGCAGCGGATGTCGCTGCGCCGACCTAACTATACCCACTGTGACTACACTGCACAGGGAGGCGGTGGTGTTGCAGCAACAGTGGGGCACTTAAGTTGGTAGAAGCCAAATTTAAGTGAAGACATATCCACAGCTAGCCCACTTAAGTGGTTTGAATTGGCCTACAGTGGAGTGTAGACCAGGCCTTATTCTTTCCAGCCCTAAAGGTTCCTTGGGGCTATATGACTGGCTTCCATTATAATACGGAAATCTTGGGTTAGGGCCGCACTCATACTTCCACCTTAGTCTTCCAGTGGAAAACTTGTTCACAAAGCACTTGTAAGTCCATCTGGTGTATCTCATTTTAAGCCCAGGCTGTTGTATGGCATTGATCTGATACTTGCAGGGTACCCACTGAGTAGTGCAGGACAAATTTAGTAGTTCATGAAGTGTAAGGTAATCCTATTTTCCCAGCCAGTTCTGATTCTATCTAAAGCCCTCGCAAGGCCATTAGTGTATTTTGGGCGGTTCTCCTTTTATATAGTGCCAGAACTCTTGCATTTTACTGTATAGCTACTGGCAACATTCTTCTGCCAAAATAGGCTACGAATGTAACCTTTGACACCTAATTTTCCCTCCTCTCTGTCAGTGGCTTTATGCCACATTGCTCTCATCAGCTTCTGTCCACCTAGTAAACAAATCCTCCCCACAAGCTCCCTCCCTCTCTAAATCTGAGTCTGTTCTTGCTTTGTTCTATTAATATTGAAGGAAAAGCACTTGTATTTTGTTACAATTAAAACACATTTTGAAGAGACTTCAAGAAATTAGTATTGGATATTCACATTTCTGGAGTGCGTTTTTAATGAGACCCTTTGAGGGAATGAAAAGGCTGAAATATGCAGTGCACTGATGTAAAGCTTCTCTTTCAGTATGCAGAGACTCTCTTTAAAGGAGTATCTGGGATTGGAGTGCAAGCAATTTGCCTCAGTGGACCACACATTGAATCTGTGCAGCATGCTCTGCTTTGTGGTGAATGAGAGGGAAGGTGAGGGTGAGGAATATATCAATTTTGGTGGGCGAAAGAGACAAGCTTTTGTGTTACGCAGGTCTGGGAAAGGTACTCGGTGTCACAGCTAAATACAAGGTGGAACAGACTGTTTAGTATAAGTAGTCTACACATATCTTAAGAGACCATTCAAAATGAAATGGTCTGATATCACTGCAGTCATAGGACAAAATGGGGGATTAGAGGTTCACAGATTATTGTAGGAAGCCATTAATGCAGTGTTTTTATTAAGAACATGATTTTTAGTGTTCTCCTTCGAGTGATTGCTCATATCCATTCCACTTAGGTGTGTGCGTGCCCTCGTGCACGGCTCTCGGAGAACTTTTCCCTAGCAGCCCCCTGTAGGGGCCGGTCTCGGTGCCCCCTGGAGTGCCGTCCTCATGCGGCGGTACATAGGGCGCTGCCGGCCCCTCCCCTCCTCAGTCCCTTCTTTTCGCCCGTGACAGCCAGTTGGGAACAACCCTTGCTCCTCGCAGGTTTCTTCCTTGCAAAAGTGAGTAGTTAGTTAGCAGTTCGCCCTGAACGTAGTTAGTTTTATAGTTAGTTAAGGTTTTTAGTTAGAAGTAGGAGAGCCTTCGGGCTCTAGGCGACCCGGCTATGCCGGGCTCGCCGGGGTTCAAACCCTGTGCTGGCTGCGGGAAGGCTTTTCCCGTCAGCGACCCCCATTACCGTTGTTTGAGGTGCTTGGGGGAACAGCACCGTAAGGACCGGTGCTGTATTTGTAAGTCCTTCAAGCCTCGGACTCAAAAAGAAAGAGAAGTGAGGCTGAAGGCATTTTTGATGGAGTCTGCGTTGAGCCCGGCGTCCGAGCCGTCGTGGATCACCTCGGCACCGAGTGTGTCCTTGGTGCGTAGTGCACCACCGGCACCAGTGGGCCCGGTGCTGAAGAAGAAGTTCTGTCCGCGTTTGCAGCGCTCCCCCACACCGCAGGAGCGGCCGGGGTCAAGCCCAGAGGTGCTTCGGCTCTCCGATGTGCTGCCTGCTCCGGCACCGGCACCAACCAGGGAGGTTCCCCCAACTCCTGGGAGTGGGGGACCCCCTGTACAGGACCCTTCCACGCCGGAGGCGTTTGAGGCAGCTTGAGCCTTGTTGGCCATGCCCACGCCTCCGGCCCTCTCTCTCCTGAGAGAGTTAGGGCCTGTGTCCAGGGGCAAACCTGCGCTGGGTGTCCCCAAAGGGTGGGCGGCCCTGGCACCGGAGGATCGGCCGCCCACCACCTGACGCCAGAGAGTTGAGCTCGGAGGCTCCTCTCCTTCTTTGTCTTCGGACGAGGCGTTGCAGCGCCGCTCCAGGTCGCAGTGCCGCTCTTCGACCTCGAGTTCCAGCCCGGCACTGAGACAGCGCTCTCGGCACTGCTCCCCAGCTCCAAGGAAGAGGCACCGCAAGTCGTCCCTCTCCCGGTACCAGTCCTCGTCATCATCAGTGTATTCTCGTCAGCACCGCAGACGACGACGCTCCTCGGGATCATCGCGTAGTGGGTCCCGGAGCGTCTCTTCCCGGCGTCATGGCCGGCACCGATCTCCTGGCTTGGGGTCCCGGACCTGATGCCAGGAACAGGCACCGCATCCGGCACTGGCACCCATTCTTGTAGCGGCACCGGCATTGCCCTCGGCACCGGTGCCGCCCCTGAGCTAGCCCCAGGGCCCCTGGCAGTCGGCCCCTGCTTCTGTCAGCCAATTACCCCAACAGGCACCTTCGGTGCACGAGGGTGACCGCTCCTCAGAGGAGGAGGAGGAGGACGACCCTGGGGAGGGCCCCTCTACTGGACCCTGCCACCCGTCCTATTCTTCGTTGCCGGACGAGGCGGCTGTCAGGGACCAGGGGGCCCCTCGTATTGACTTCAGGGCTCACCAGGAGCTCCTGAAGCGAGTGGCGTCGAACCTTGGCCTGGAGGTCAAGGTTCTGGAAGAAAAGGTGGACCCCCTCTTTGGGCGTGTGGGGACTCAAGGACTGTCCAGGGTGGCCTCCCCGTCCACGAAAGGGTCCTGCACCTGGCTAAGGCCATTTGGCAGACCCCTCCCTCGGTCGCCCCCATGTTTAAGGGCACCGAGGAGAAGTATTACGTGCCAGCTGAGGGGCACGAATACTTGCATACACACCCTGCCCCCGGTACTCTGGTTGTGGACGCTGCCAACCAGAAGGACAGGCAGGAGGCTCAGAGCACCTCCCCTAAAAACAAGGAGGGTAGGAGACTAGAGCTTTATGGTAGGAAGGTCGTCTACACGGGGGCGCTCCAATTCAGGGTGGCCAACCATCAGGCCCTCCTGGGCAGGTACAACCTGAACTTGTGGGACTCGATGCGAAGGTTCGCAGAGTCCCTGCCCCAGGACCAGGCTGCGGACTTCACCATGGTCCTGGAGGAAGGTTTGACTGTGGCCAGTGCAGCCCTCCAGACTGCCTCTGACGCTGTGGACACGGCCAGTAGGGTGATGACCTCTGCCGTTGCCATGTGGCGTGCAGCGTGGCTGCAATCCACGGACCTGTCTCAGGAAGTGCAGCATTCTATTCAAGACTTGCCCTTTGATGGGACCGCCCTCTTCTCCGAGAGGACGGATGAGAAGCTGCATGCCCTGAAGGACTCAAGGGCAACGCTGCGCTCCTTGGGTCTTTATACCCCTCAGGTGGCCCGATTACAAACCCGCCAGCAGCCGCCGCCGCAGCAGCAACCTAGGCCACTGCCTAGGCCTTTCCCCCCTGCGAGGGGCAGGGACAGGAACAGGGGCTCTGGACGGCGCAACCACATGGCGTCGTCCGGCTCTTCCCAAAGAGGACCCCCTCAGGGCTCTAAAGGGAAGCATACCTTTTGACGGTGCGCCCGAAGGTGGCACCGTCTTTCATTCCCTGGGTTCCCCCCCGCCTTTCCAGGACAGCCCGCCACAGGCCGAAGTAGGGTCTTAGCCTATCACGTCGGACCGCTGGGTCCTCAGAACCGTGCGCTGGGGTTATGCCCTACAGCTGGTGGCGTGTCTTCCCCCCCCCCACTCACCCTCCCTTCTCCGTCCCTCTTCAGGGACCCCTCTCACGAGCAATTACTCCTTCAGGAGGCTCGCTCTCTCCTGCTCAAGGGTTCCATAGAAGCGGTTCCACCACTCGAGGTGGGAAACGGCTTTTACTCAAGGTACTTCCTCGTCCCCAGAGCCAAGGGGGGGCCTCAGGCCTATACTGGACCTGCGCAGGTTAAACAGGTTCATAAGGAAGCAAAAGTTTCACATGGTGTCCCTAGCGTCCATCATTCCCGTACTGAACCCAGGGGATTGGTTTGCTGCCCTTGATCTGAAGGATGCGTACTTCCATGTCTCTATCCTTCCTGCCCACAGGCAGTACCTACGGTTTATGGTAGCTGGTGCCCACTAGCAGTTTATGGCCTTGCCCTTTGGCCTGTCTTCCTCCCCTAGAGTGTTTACCAAATGTATGGCAGTGGTAGCGGCCTTCCTGAGGCGCAGAGGGGTCCAGATTTTTCCCTACCTGGACGACTGGTTGATCAGGGGCAAGACCAAGTCGCAGGTGCGCGAGGCGGTCTCCTTCGTCCAGACCACTTGCCATACTTCGGGGCTGCTCATCAACGAGCAGAAGTCGACGCTGTTCCCGATACAGCGCATAGAGTTTATAGGGGCATCCCTAGACTCGGTGCAGGCCAAAGCCTCCCTCCCACGTTCGAGGCCATGGCAGCGATCATATAGCAGTTACAGAGGTGCCCCACAACGACAGCCAGGCAGTGCCTGCAGCTGTTAGGCCACATGGCCTCGTGCAGTTATGTGGTGAGGTTGGCCCGCCTCATGATCAGGCCCCTCCAAGGTTGGTTGGCCAAGGTATACGTGCCCAGCAGGCACTCTCTGGACAGGGTGGTTACGGTGCCCCCCATGGTGTTGGGGTCACTGAACTGGTGGCTAGACCCCAGGACAGTGTTGGAAGGGGTTCCCTTCAGGGCCCTCACCCCCTTGGTCACTCTGATCTTGGACGCATCAGACCTGGGGTGGAGAGCTCACATCACCAGCGGTCTGACCACTCAGGGACGTTGGTCCCAGGGAGAGACTGCCCTCCACATCAATGTCAAAGAACTGAGGGCAGTCAGACTGGCTTGCAAAGTGTTTTGCCACTCTTTATTGGGGAAAGTGGTACAGGTTCTGACAGACAATACTGCAGCGATGTTCTACATCAACAAGCAGGCGGGAGCGCGCTCCTCGGCTCTGTGCCAGGAGGCACTTTGTCTTTGGGACCTGGCAGTGAGGTACGATTTCTGTTTAACCGCCTCTCACCTCCCAGGGGTCAGGAACGACGAGGCGGGCCGCTTCAGCAGGTCTTTTCTACCCCAACACGACTGGTCGTTGCATCCACAGGTAGCAGCCAGGATTTTCCGCGAGTGGGGTGTTCCCCAACTGGACCTGTTCGCATCGTCTTGGAACACGAAGTGCCCGAGGTTTTGCTCGCTCTGGGGTCGCGAGCCGGGCTCCCTCTCCAACGCGTTCCTTATCGATTGGACCAGGACCCTTATGTACGCGTCGTCGTGTCGTGTCTTCCCCCCTCCCGCTCCTGCCCAGGGTCCTCTTGAAAATCAAGAGGGACAGAGCGGACGTGATACTGATCGTCCCAGCGTGGCCAAGGCAGTACTGGTACAGCCTGCTGCAGGACCTGTCGGTCGCCCGCCGATTGAGCTCCCGAGGAGACCGGACCTGCTCTCCCAGGACCACGGTCGCCTGCTGCACCCCAGCCTGGACTCCCTGCACCTGACGGCCTGGAGGCTCTCTGGCTGACGGAGGAGGAGAGAACCTGCTCGGAGCAGGTCCAGCGCGTGCTGCTGGGAAGCAGGAGGCCCTTCACGCAGGTCGCCTACAGGACCAAGTGGAGGAGGTTCACCTGCTGGGCGGAGTCGCGGGGTGTAACCCCCGGTACGTCCCCCGTTCAGGCGGTCCTCGATTACCTGCTGCAGCTTAGGCTGCAGGGGTTAGCGCTAGCCTCCCTCAGGGTGCACCTAGAGGCCATCTCGGCTTTCCATCAGCCGATGGGGGGCGGTCCCTGTTCTTCCAACCCATGTCGGTGAGGTTTCTCAGGGGGGTCGAGAGGCTTTACCCGCAGGTCCATGACCCAGTGCCTCTGTGGGATCTGAACCTGGTCCTCGATAGACTGACGGGGCCCCGCTTTGAGCCCTTGGCCACCTGTCCCTTGCTGATCCTTTCCTGGAAGGTGGCCTTCCTTGTGGCCATTACCTTGGCTAGGAGGGTTTCTGAGCTAAGAGCTTTGACCTCGGAGCCCCCCTATACCGTGTTCTTCCGGGATAAGGTACAGCTGAGGCCTCACCCAGCGTTCCTGCCTAAGGTAGTCTCCCAGTTCCATTGTAACCAAGATATTTTCCTCCCCGTGTTTTTCCCTAAACCGCATGGGTCCGAGGACGGCGCTGGCGTTCTACCTAGACAGGACGAGGCCGTTCCGAAAGACCACGCAGCTCTTCGTTGAGGTGGCAGAGAGGATGAGAGGCTCCCCGGTCTCCGCCCAGTGCATCGCCAAGTGGATCACCGCCTGCATCCAGCTCTGTTATGAGCGTGCAGGCGTCTGGCTCCCAGGAGTGGTGACGGCGCACTCGACGAGGGCCCAGGCTGTGTCGGCGGCCTTCTTGGAAAGGGTCCCCCTGGATGACAGCTGCAGGGCTGCCACCTGGTCTTCGGTGCACACCTTTGCCGCGCACTACGCTGTCGTCCAGCAGTCGAGGGAGGACGCGCAAGTTGGCAGAGCTGTGCTGAGGGCAGCTCGCTATTGACTCCTACCCACCTCCAGGTAAGGCTCGTTAATCACCTAAGTGGAATGCATATGAGCAATCACTCGAAGGAGAAAACATAGTTACTTACCAGTAACAGTTGTTCTTCAAGATGTGTTGCTCATATCCATTCCACACCCACCCTCCGTCCCCGCTGTCGGAGTCGGCAGAAAGAAGGGACTGAGGAGGGGAGGGGCCGGCAGTGCCCTATGTACCGCCGCATGAGGGCGGCACTTCAGGGGGTGCTGAGACCGGCCCCTGCAGGGGCTGCTAGATAAAAGTTCTCCGAGAGCCGTGCACGAGGGCGCGCACACACCTAAGTGGAATGGATATGAGCAACACATCTCGAAGAACAACAGTTACTGGTAAGTAACTATGTTTTCAATAAAGTTAAGAATGTCCGAGAATAGTCCGTTTGAGACACCTGCCTGTCTCACTTCACTGATAGCAGTGCCAAGTCCAGGATCCTTACTGAACAAACGTTTAGCTTTGGCTCAAATGCAATTTAATAGTCAAAGATCACCATTATTGTTCACAAGACATCTTGGGTAGTTTGTACTCCCATCCTATCTGTGTAGTCTCAATGCTTGGTTTTCCTGCATGTTGGGTGTGCTCAGTTTCCCTGCCCCGGTTTCACATGAAAATAGAAATCTTTCCCGCCCATGCTATAATCATATAGTTGGGGTTGGTCCTGCTTTTGAGCAGCAGGTTGGACTAGATGACCTCCGGAGGTCCCTTCCAGTCCTAATCTTCTATGATTCTATGTCCCTCAGGCTGTCCCCCTTTTGTTTGGGAGTGAGGAATAGGGGAGTACTTCAGGAATACTTGGTTTTTTGTTCGGAGGGAAATTTTCTGTAGGGCCCTCCTTGTAGGTTCACTGCTGGTTTGAACCACACAACTACAACTGAAGGCCAAGAAAAGCAAACTTCTGGATTATTCAAGTCCCATAATGGTAAATGGCGTTGTGTTTTGGTTTTTAGCAGGATGTCCTTGTAAAAAAGCTCTCTGATAGGGCTGTGGTAGTTGCGTTGAAGGCTGTACGTTGCTTTTAACTTTGTGGAGTTCCATGTCCCTGAGGAGTGGCAGAATGTTGAGGAAATGCTTTCACCTTTATAATAACTGCCGTACTCCAGGTACTGCTGGCATGGACAGTTAATCCACTTCATTGGACTGAAGGGACACAGGCAATACTTACTTAATATGTTTTTGTTAACCTACCTCATAGACCTTGGAAGATTTTTCTCCAGATTTTTTTCTTCTTCATAAAACACCAGTTTTCCTATTTTTTAACAGTGGCACCTTCAGGTAAACAAATAAAGCAATGTTAGGCCCAGCATACGCTTACCTTTGCAATTCGGTGGCAGTCAACGGGAGATACGCAAGTGACGTAAATCACTTGCGTGTCTCCTGTTGACTTCGCAGCGTCTCATCCGCACGCCGTCCACGCTGCGCTGCGTCATCTGCAAAGGCTTTGAGTGCCATTCCTATTTTAAGATAACGCACTGTGGCTAAATGGTTGTCTTCCCAAATAAATGGGGAGGTACAAATACTGGTGCAGCCATATAAATACCTAGACTGACCTGTGAAGGTCACAAAATGAGCCAGTGACAAAACTGGGAACTGAACTCCACTGTAACCATCAATACTGACTTATGTTTGTTGCCTGCTGATCTAGTAGGATACACAAAATCAAAGATTGGTTTTGTAGGCCCTATAAAAATAGTGAGTGCTTTCATGAATGAGAATTTACAAACAAAATAATTAAAAGCACAGAAATTACAAACTAAAGGTATTAACAGTATTAACTTAGTTGCACTGATGGCCTTGTATGTCTGATAGTGAATATTAAGACACAAACTCATGGAATACACTATGATTCACTAGGAAATCAAGACTAGCCAGTATTGGGGATGTGCATTTCAGTGCAGCAGTTAATGGCACTGGAGCTTTAGCATTGCATTTCATGATGGATATTTTTTTGAACTGAATTCAAAGTTTGATGAATATTTTTTCCATTTCATTTGATAGAGATGCAAGGAACTGCTCATGTTTAATAATGGCAGCTTATAATTGAAGCCAGTAAGGCCTTGGAATTGATACCTAGTTGAAATGGATGGACTGGGAAGAGTGGCATTTTCACTAATGCTACTGAACTTTTCTTATCCCCTCCTTGTTAGCACCGGCATGTGGTAACACTGCCTGAATGGGTAAGTTACCAAAAAAAAACCCACTGATTGCAGCTGACGCAGTATTAGCAATGGTAGGCGGTGTGGTGCCTGATTCCAGTTTTACAACTGATTTAGTTAGGCTCGCTTTACAGTGGGTTTACCTAAAAGCGTGTCTGAAAACTGCTCTAGCTGCAGGAGCAGCGTCAGTGCTGCAGCTTCCACTAGTACTAATGGTGGGGTCAGCTAATCCAGTTTTGAATTTTTTGGTGAACTTACCCAAAGCATACAGGGCCATGAGCTGTGTCCACACTTGTAAGCTGTGTCTTAGCAGACATAATTCACCTCAAGAGGAACTTGTAGATGGAGGGAGGTGGTGGTGAATTATGGCTGCGTGTGACACAGCTGTTGTCACATCTAAAATTAGGTAGCAAACTTTTTCTGGTCAGCTCTTGTCTTCTATCATATCTAGCACAATTCTGGGTACTAATAAGTTTGTTATTATCAAGATGTAGTCACCACTGCGGTGGAAAGATAGAAATATAAGAATGGCCATATTGGGTCAGACCAATGGTCCATCTAGCCCAGTATCCTGTCTTCCCACAGTAGCTGCTGTCAGATGCTTCAGAGGTAATGAACAGAACAGGGCTATTACTGAGACCTGGTCTAGGTTGATGTAAGCTGCCTTGCTAGGACCGAACTGTGGAGGTGTCTACGCTAAAATTTCACTCCTGCAGGTATAACTGCCCCACTACGCTGACTAATTCTACCTCCATGAGAGGCACAGAGTCAGTCGATGTTGTTTGGTCAACGCAGTGTCAGTGTGGCCCCTGCATTGCTTAGATCAGTAGTTACTGGTTTCTGAGAAGCTTTCCTACAATGCCCCACGCTGACAGTACAATTGGTACAAGCACTCTTGGTGAAGATATGCACTGCTGACACACAGAGCAAACTGCAGACATGCACAAGCAATGTAATTACTGTGGTGGCTGTATGGCGACATAAGTTAGGTCAGCTTAACTTTTAGAGCCCTGCCAATCCATGGATATCAGCAGATAATTTTTTGTGGAAGCAGATCTCAAAGGCGGGGAAAGAAACATTCTGCAGCTCATAGCCTTTGAGGCTGCTTCCTTGCCTTTGAGATGCAGAAAGTGGGGGATGGCTGCTGGTCAGCTGTTCCACTGGACTCCCCTGCCAGACGTGCATCAGCTGTTGGGCAGCTGCCTGGAGAGGTTTGGGGGCCCTGGAGTGGCAGGTGCAGATGAGTACACTAGATGGCAGTTGGCGGAAAGATGATTGTGCCGGTTGTGGATCCACATTTGTGTATCCACGCAGGGCTCTATTTTGTAGCATGGAAGTGCCCTGAGTGATCACAACCCTATTGTCGAGACCCAGCTTTTGTCAGTCAAAGGTTTAGGGCAGGCGTCGACAAACCCCAGGCACCAGGTCGCCATGGCACATTGTGGGAGAAGGGTGGGGGAGAAGGGGTGAGGCTGGGAGGGGAGAGCAGCTCTTGCTGTTGTGCCAAAAACTGAACAGACTTTTTAGATTTAGGCTGTACTGAGCATACTCAGTAACATTTGCTGCAGCCGCTGTCCTCACCCTGCCCTTAATCGGAGACAGACTCCATTTCCTGCTCTTCAGAGGGGTTAAAAAGGGGCAAAGGGGGCAAATTGGAGGTGGGGATGGCCAGGATCTAATCAGGGGACAGAATTTTACTGGCCTGTGGGGTGAAGTGTTGCCAGCCTGTGGCAGAGGCAAAACCCCAGCACAGGGAAGAGCAGAGGGGGTGACAGTGATCCCGCTGGGGTGAGCCACCTGTGACTTGCCCTGTTTGCAAAAATAGTGCGCGGTGGCAGGGCTGAGGGGCTGTTTTGTTTCCTCTCACAGGAGTCTGCAGAAATTGGCGGTACTGCGAGGGTTGCAGGTTTTGTTTGGTTTTGGCATCGGGCACCGTGTGCGCCAGAAACAGAGGTGAGACAAACTGTGGTGGTATTGCGAGGGGAGGAGGAGGTCACGGGTTTTGACATTGGGCATTTTATGAGCCAGAAACAGACACAGGTCACCAAATCTGCTGGACAGAGTTTTTGGCACTACACTTGGCTCTGGCCAGGGCACCCCGCTGCTAGGCCCACCTTGTCTGGCTCCTTAATTTTTGGGCTGGCTCCTAACTTGGAAGCAAATTGGTCGAGCCCTGGTTTAGGGACATGCAGAGCATGGGGTTGTGTCCCTAACCATCTTGGCTAATTGCCATTGATGGACCTATCCTCTAGGAATTTACCTAATTCTTTTCTGAACCCAGTTGTAGTTTTGGCCTTCACAACATCCCCTGACAATGAGTTCCACAAATTGACTCTGTGTGGCATGATGAAGTACTTCCTTTTGCTTGAATAGGCAACAGGTTTAAAAACTTTTTGTCAGGAGACCCCTGTTTTTGTGTTATGTGGAAGGGGGGTAAGTAAATCGTTTTTATGCACTTCTTCCACACCATTCATGATTTTATATACCTCTGTGATATTGCCCCTTTAGTTGTCTCTCTTCCAAGATGTACAGTCCCAGTCTTTTTAGTCTCTTCTCATATGGAAGCTGTTCCATACCCATAGTCATTTGTTACCCTTCTCTGCACCTTTTCCAATTTTTTTTGAGGTGGAGCAACCAGAACTGCACACATTATTCAAGGTGTGGTCGTACCATGAGTTTATATAATGGCTCGTGTTATATCTCTTTCCTTAAGGTTCCTAACTTGTTAGCTTTTTGACTGCCAGTGCCTCTTGAGTGGATGTTTTCAGAGAACTAGCCACAATGACTCCAAGATCTTTCTTGAGTGGTAATAGTTGATTCAGACTCATAATTCTGTATGCGTAGCTGGGATTATGTTTTCCAATGTGCACTACTTTGCGCTTTTCAGCATTGAATTTCAGCTGACATTTTGTTGCCCAGTCACCCGGTTTTGTGTAATCCTTTTTGTAACTCTTCCGGTCAGTTTTGGACTTAACTATATTGAGTAATTTTGTAGCGTCTGCAGATTTTGCCACCTCCACTGTTCACTCCCTTTTCCAGATAATTTATGAATATGTTGAACAGGACAGGTCCCAGGATGGATTTTTGGGGGACCCTGTGAAAACTTCAAGATTTATTTCTACCCTTTGTTTCCTACTTTTTTAAATCCAGTTACTGATCCATGAGAGGACCATCCCTCTTATCCCCTGACTGCTTACTTTGCTTAATATCCTTTGGTGAGGATCCTTGTCAAAGGCTTTTTGAAAGTCCAAGTCCACTATAGCCACTGGATTACCCTTGTCCACGTTTATTTTTCCCCTCCCCTTGAAGAATGCTAGTAGGTGAGGCAAGATTTCCCTTTACAAAAACTGTGACTCTTTTCCCCACATATCATGTTCTTCTGTGTCTGATAATTCTGTTCATTACTATAATTTCAACCACTGTCTTGGCCCTGAAGTTAGACACACTGGCATGTCTGTGCTTTGTCAACCTGGGCCTTAAAAACCTCCAAGGATAGAGATTTCACCACCTTCCTAGGTAACCTATTCCACTTTCCAGCAAAAAAGCTTTTCCTAGTATCCAACCTAGTCCTCCCCCACTGCAACTTGAGACCATTGCTCCTTGTTCTGTAATTTACTGCTACTGAGAACAGTCTATCTCCATCCCCCCTGGAACCCCTCTTCAGGTAGTTAAAGGCTGCTATCAAATCCCCCTTCAGTCTTCTCTTCTGCAGACTAAATAAGGCTAGTTCCCTCAGCCTCTCCTCATAAGTTATGTGCTCCAGCTCCCTAATAATTTTCATTGCCCTCTGCTGGATTCTCTCCAATTTGTCCACATCCTTTCCATAGTGGGAGGTCCAAAACTAAACACAAAACTCCAAATGTGGCCTCAACAAAGCCAAAGAGAGGGGAATAATAATTTTCCTCAGTCTGCTGGCAGTTCTCCTACTAACACAGCCTAATATGCTGTTAACCTTGGCAATAAGGGCACACTGTAGACTGTTTTCCAGCTTCTTGTCCACTGTAACCCCCAGGTCCTTTCCTGTGGAACTGCTGTCTAGCTCGTCAGTCCCCAGTCTGTAGCTGTGCATGGGATTCTTCCGTCCTGAGTACAGGATTCTGCACTTGTCCTTGTTGAACCTCCATTGGATTACTTTCGGCCCAATCCTCCAATTTGTCTAGGTGATGCTATCCTAACTTTATCTTCCAGTGTATCTACCAGTTCTCCCCCCCACCCTCCAACTTAATGTCATCTGTAAACTTGCTGACAGTTGAATCCACTCCTTCCTCCCAATCATTAATGAAGATGTTGAACATAACTGGCCCCAGGACCGACTTCTGGGACACTCCACTTGATACTGGCTGCCAACTAGACATCAAGCCGTTGATCATTACCTGTTGAGCTGATGATCTAGCCAGCTTTCTATCCACCTTATAGTCTGTTCATCCGACCCATGCTTACTTAACTTGCTGGCAAGGTCACTGTAGGAGACTGTATCAAAAGCTTTAACATGAAGATATATCATGTCCACCGCTTTCCCCACATCCACAGAGCCAGTCACCTCATCATAGAAGGCAATCAGGTTGGTCAGGCATGACTTGCCCTTGTTGAATCCAGGCTGCCTGTTGATGATCACCTTCCTCTCTTCCAAGTGCCTCACAATGGATTCGTTGAGGACCTGCTCCATGATTTTTTGGGGGATTGAGGGCAGGCAGATTGGTCTGTAGTCTCCCGGATCCTTCTGCTTCCCTTTTTTGAAGATGGGCACTATATTTGCCTTTTTCCAATTGCCGGGGCCTCCTCCAATTGCCACATGTTTTCAAAGATAATTGTCAATGGCTCTTCAATCACATCAGCCAACTCCCTCAGCACCCTCTAATGCATTGTCTCTAGCCCCATGGACTTGTGCTTGTCCAGCTTTTCTGAGTAGTCCTGAACCTGATCTTTCACCACTGAGAGCTACTCACCACCTCCCCATTCTGCTCTGTCCAGTGCAGTAGTCTGAGAGCTGACCTGGTCTGTGAAGACAGAGGCAAGAAAAGCATTGAGTACTTCCTCTGCAGGGAAGACAGATGCAAAGAATTATTTTAGCTTTTTGCAATGGCCTTGTCTTCCTTGAGTGCTCCTTGTAGCATCTCAATCATCCAGTGCCCCCACTAATGGTTTGGCTGGCTTTCAGCTTCTGATGTGTTAAAAGTGTGGGGGTTTTGTTCGTTAGGTGTTCCTTTTTTTTTTCTTTTTTTGCTGCTTTAGTTTTTGTCTTCTGCTAGTTGGTCTTCAGACTCTTTTTCTGCCCTGTCTAATTACACATTTGCACTTGGCTTGGCAGAGTTCATTCTTTTCTACTTTTCTCAGTAGGGTTTGACTTCCAATTTTTAAAAGATGGCTTTTTACCTCAAAGGCTGGGTCTACACTGATGGCGGCAAATTCGCAGCCATCAGATCGATTGCTCTGGATTCACTGAGCGGTCTGTGTAGACCCGCTCAGTCAATCTAGCAATCAATGCAGGAAAACCACCCTGGGTAAGCGTCGTGGCGTTGCATTGAAGGGAACGCTGGTCCCTTGGGCACAGCGCAGTGGACGGCGTACAAAGCAGATGCAGCGAAGTGGATGGGAGGTACACAAGTGACGTAGATCACTTGTGTATCTCCCCTTGACTGCCACCGAATCCGGAAGCTAAGTGTAGACTGAGCCTCACTGTCTCTTTTTTTTACTCTGTTTAGTCCTGATGGCATTTTCTTTCTGATCCTTACTATTTTTTTATTTAGGATATACATTTAATTTGCGCCTCTTACGGTTTTTTAAAAGAAGTTTCCATGCAGTTTGCAGGCATTTCACTCGTGTGACTTTTTTTTCCTTTTCATTTCCATTTAATTAGCTTCCTCTATTTTTGTGTACTTCTCCTTTTTTGAAGTTCAGTGGTAGGGTGGTGGATTTTTTTTGGTATCTCCACCCCCCACAAGGATGTTAAATTTAATTACATTATGGTAGCTATTACTGAGCTATTCAGCCATATTCACTTTTTGGACCAATTCCTATGCACTGCTTAAAACTACACGAAGAATTGCCTCTTTTATTGTGAGTTCCAGGATTAGCTGATCAAAGCAGCAGTCGTGTCCAGAAATTTTATTTCTGCATCCTGTCTTGAGGTAATATGTACACAGTCATTTTGGGGTAATTTAAATCCCCCATTATTATGGATTAGATTTTGTCATAGTAAAATTTGGCAAAATTCACAAAACAATCACAGTAAAAAATGAACAAAATCATGGTATGGTCAAGGGAAGAAAAAATGTGTAATTTAATAATAGTGTAACATTTATGTGAAACAAACAACATTAATGCAATAGTTTTCACTTCCTTGACAAAATGAAGTATTTTGAAATGATATTGTAAAATCATTTTTCAAACAAAACAATAAAAAGTATAGAACAAGAATAACTGATTCTTTTTAGTGATGTCCCTTTGCAAACTTGCCATTTTGGTATAACTTATACACAGACAGATTGTTGTTTGTGGCATCTGTTGTCCTCAAGCACATATTTATAAAATGAAAAGGGGCGTTGTATCCACAGGTATTGGCAAGAATCAGAACAGCTCTCTGCCGACAATGCAAGATCGCGTATGGCATTTCTGACTTGATGAGCACAAACTGTGGGCTCTTCATAAGCTGTAAGTGCATTCATGATTCAGGGTGCAAACTTTTAGAGCCTGGGGAGCTGCTGGGGTCCCCAGTGCCCATGGCAGAGGGGATCTCTGGGGTCCTCACAACCCCCAGCAGCTCACAGTTCTGGGCCCACAGCCCCAGGGCTGAAGCTGAAGAGGATAATTTCATGGAGGTCTCTAAAAGTCATGGAATCCATGACTTACATGACCTCCGTGACAGAACATATTATTATTGGATTTTCTATTTGTGTAGTCTCTCTAATCTCTGAGTATTTCACCATCACCATTCTGGTGGGGAGGTTGGTAATACATTCCTACTGCTTTATTCTTACTGTTCATGTATGGAATTATTATGCCTAGAGATTCTATGGTACAGTTAATTCTTTGTAGTATATTACTATATATGCTTTCTTTCACAGGTGGTGCTATTCTCCCTTCAGCATGACTTACATCAGCATGGCAGAGTATTTTATAGCCTGGTATTACTGTGTCCCATTGGTTGATTTTCATTGTACCACCAACTTTCTGTGATACTTGTTATATCAATGTCCTCATTTTAATGCCACGCACTAATGTACACTCACCTTAATATTTGGATTTCTAGCAACATAATGCTTTTTAAAAAACAGAACTCTCCCTTCCCTGCTTTAGGATTAGCAGAATATTTTAGAATAAACCAAAAATTACAGAGTCTATAAACTCGAACAGCCTGTGACTTCCTTCACTCATACTCATGATTTTTTTTTCTGTACCAGATGTTAAGGCTTAGCTGGCTTTCTTTTGTGTTATGCTATGTTGCAATGCACCAGATGACGTTTCCCTCCTGCAAATTGTCGCTGTAGCAGCTGCTGGGCGGATCAGTCCAGGCAAGGAGAATGCGTAGTGGTGTTTACAATGGAGTGATGCTTCATTGTGCTAGGCTTTCAAACTTTTGAAGCACACTCAGCATGCCTGGAAGTTGATGGGTTTGTTTTCAGTTGCTTATCACTTTTTATTTTTTAGTTCTCTTCCCAAAGTTTGCCTCCCTCATCATGGATGGGCTGTGTCCCTGCTATATTTCAGACTTCAGCCATGTTTCCTTTTACACTTTGTATTTTTCTAAAGGTGGCTAACATTATTTACAATAGTATAGTGTTTTTTATTGTCCCCTAACTCAACTCGGTTAATGCTTGTGCGTTCCAGTAAAATGTCAGAGTTCTTTTTAAAGCAGATTCCTGGTTGAGCACTTGTCAAGGGATAGAAATAAGGAGGTTCTTTTTGTTGCATAGCTTTTCTCCTCATTCATCACGAATGGGTTAATGCCCATTGCCTATGGAATTCAGATTTTGAGTGCTCCAGGACTAAGCCTTGTTCTTCAGCTCAGGCCACCAGATCGCCTGCCTCCAGCTGTAGAAGAAGTGGGTGTTCATTTTGTTTTCTAACTTGTTTTTTGCTGTAGCAACTTACCTATATTTCTCCTCTTCCCCTGGATCTCTTATTTTATAATTTGATTTCTGTAAATCCAGGCAACGTTTACAGGTTATAAAAAGATACCATGCCCTGCCTGATCACAACCATCCGACCACCCTGTGGCCAGGGCATGTGACTCTTAGTCTGACTGGCATGTTGGCCCCTTCTACCCCTGCCCCACTGAGCCATGACTGTAGTGCAAGAAAGCCTGATCAGGAGCTTCTAAGCATTTTGGGGAGAGTTTCACGATAAAGAAGACACTGTCAGCTAGCTTAGGTAGATCCCACAAGAGATCTGAATTGGACCCCAAGAAAGTTTTCAGTCTCCTCCCGGTACTGTATAGGACCTCAGCTCTTTGGGGAGACCAGCAGGGCCATACACAGCTCTTTTTCCTCCTATTTTGAATCAGGAATTCTTATGATGCTCAGGAGCAAGTTTGCAAACCACGGAGGCTTCAGGCCCCAAAAAGGAAAAGCACGTGTTTCCTTGCCAGGGCATGTTAATGAAGATCAGGAGTCAAAGCCCTTCTCCTCACAAAAGTGTTTGCTGAGGAGTTTCTCCTGTACAGAGGCTCTTAAAGCACTTTATATCATGCTCCCTACTCCTTCCCTGCGGCATGTCTGGGCATGCAGAGAAGCCTGTTCCTCCTATGCAGCCCTGCCTCAGGCTACAGCCTAATGGGAATTGTGCCTGTCTGGGTTTCAGGCTTCAGCCCAAGATCCCTTGCTCTGCCAGGGAAAGGGGCTCAGATTTCAGGCCGCAGTGGAATGGAAACTGTGCCTTTTGATCATCAGTCGTGAACCTTTGTTCTGCCAGGGAAAGGGGCTCGGGTTAAAAGACAGGAAACGGTCTCTCTCCATCGTTTCCCTGCTCCACAGGCCATAGGCGCATATCAGTACTCGTGGGGGAATTCTGTGCAAAAATAAACACCTGCGCACAATATTTTAAAATTCTGCATATTTTGTCAAAAGAATATACCTCTAATCATGCCGGTTTCAATTGTTTTTGTAATTTTATGTAAAAATACCTGTCAGCACCTGTCTGTAACAGTATGGACAGCAAATGACTCAGGGATTATTTTGTGACAAATGGATTCCTTACTAGGCATATTAATACAGAACTTGTATTAACTCATTTAAACTACGATACCGAAAAGTATTTCCCACACCCCTCAGAAGCAATGCAAAGGTTTGGGAGAATTAGGGGTAATGGAGGAGCTGAGGGAGAGGGAAGTAATTGCTGGGAAGAAGCCTGGGTGTTAACTTGAAGGGTTGCTGGATGTGGGTGGGAGAAGTATGGAATAGGTTTTTTTGGAGGGAGTGCGGGGGCAGGGAAGGATTAGAATCATAGAATATTAGAGTTGGAAGGCACCATAGGAGATATCTAGTCCAACCCCCTGCTTAAAGCAGGACTAACCTCAGCTAAATCATCCCGGTGAGGGTTTCGTCAAGCCACAGCTTAAAAACCTCTAAAGATGGAGGTGCCACCATCTCCCTAGGTAACCCATTCCAGTGCTTCACCACTCTCCTAGTGAAAAACTTCCTTTCCTAATGTCCGACCTAGACCTCCCCCACTGCAACTTGAGACCGTTGCTCCTTGTTCTGTTATCTGCCACCACTGAGAACAGCCTAACTCCATCTTCCCTGGAACCGCATTTCAGATAGTTAAAGGTTGCTATCAAATCTTCTCCTCCTCCTCCCTTCTCCACCCCCCCCCCCCATTTTTCTCTTCTGCAGACTAAACAGGCCTAGTTCCTTCAGCCTCTCTTCATAAGGCTTGTGCTCCTGCTCCCTAATCATTTTTATTGCCCTCAGCTGGACTCTCTCCAACGTGCCCACACCCTTTTTGTAGTGGAGGGCCCAAAACTGGACACAATACTCCAAATGTGGCCTCACCAATGCTGAATAGAGGGGAATAATCACTTCCTGCGATCTGCTGGCAGATGGTTGAGGAGCTGGGGTGCCTCCCCCATGCTGAACCTTAGCTTCTTTGATTAAATCAGGCACATCTGCCCCGTCCCCGTGTGGCCTTGCATCCGCATTCAGCCAGTGCCCTCCTGCTGTCCCCGTGTGGCCCTTCACCACCGCTTCCATTCAGCCCTGTGCTCAATGCTGTCACCCCACTAGCTCCTGTGCCCTGGTTTCAATCTGTCGCCTCCCTCTAGCTCCTCCGAACCCCGGTCTGTGACTCTCCACCCCACCCCAAGCAGCCCTGTGTGCCCTGCTCTTTGTCCCCCTCATATCCTGAGCCTCCTCACGTGGCCCCACAGGCAGGATGCTGTGGGGAATGACAGCCTTCCTCTTCATGGCTGGCTGAGCCTGCTCCCCTCTCCCTGGCACCAAGGTGGCCCCTGGTTGGTGAAAGGTGTAACCACAGCACCTGCCTGGCACCATGTATTTCCTTGGGGGGAGGAATCTGCAGGGGACCTGAATTCCGTATGTGCACTATGGTGCAGAATTCCCCTAGGAGTAACTTCAGGCAGTCTGTGATCAGGACACAGGCACATATATATTCTGCTTCCCACCCCCACCCTCCTCTGTAGCTACACCATTGTGGGGTTATGGAGGGCTAAGTGAGAAACCCTTCCCATATTCAAAATGATCCTGATGTCCTGAATAAAGCCCAAGTGGTACGAGGTTGCTCCTACATTACTTACTTGGGTTCAGATCAGCCTGGCAGAGCTGGCAAGTGGATTTTCAGGCTCCCAAGACATATAGCAAGATAGTTGGAGCAATATTTGTACCAATATCCTTCCTGGGTTGAGTGTCCTCAGAATGAATTGTGTGCTGTCCTCCCACTGTAAACAGCCAGGGAAAGTACTACACAGGTACCACCCCCAAAACCCTGTTGGCCTTTTCTAGGGCAGGGTGCCAGTGGCTTACAAGGAACTAATTAATATGAAGAAAATAGCTTCCCATTGAAGTGTGATACATTTTCCTGTAGATGTATTCTTTGGGAACATCAGAAGATTTAAATGACAACTTTTTTCTTTAATACTAAATGGTAAACAAATGTTAAAGAAATTGCATAAATTTTGGGAGTCAAAGACTGGGGCAGCCATAGCTCCTCCACTGAGCCAGTTGTTCCTTCACAAGGGAATTTCCAGAATGCCCATAGGCCATAATAGCGATGAGAGTGTGCAGAGCAATTTCAAAGCCTCCGTAATTGATTGCCATTCAGAGGAACGGTGGCAAGCAGGGTGCTTGCTGTCAAGGGGTATGATACATGCTTGGAGTGAGTCATCCCTGCTCAAACATGTCATGTGACTTGTGATAAGCAATCGCTTCTAACTTCTTGGCTTCATGGAAACCATGTAATACCCATGAATAGCAATCAGTTATCGTAAATGGATATCTTGTGCATCCAAACTCACAGGTGATAAGAAGTTGTTTGGGGGAACATTTTGAAAAATTAGTAGCTGAAATAATGCAAGTTGAGGCCTTTTCTGCTATCAGAGTTTGCATAGCAATCCATTGGTTGCCAGTGCACCAAGGCACAGGATGCAAGTTACATACCTAGGCAACATGCCAGTTAGTGCTCTGTCCAGAGAAACTGTGCCATTTATAACTGGACAACTGCTGGAAAGGATTCATAGCCACCACTTACTACTTCAAAATCAAGAACTTTTTAACCCAGTACAGCAAATTGCTCATCTCGGGTTCAGAACACTGCGTCAGATCTCTCTTGGCAGTAGTCACCATTAGCCAATTATCTGCAATGGCTAGGATTGTTGGTGTCAAGTACTGGCTTCATCCTCTAAGTGGGGTTTTAAAAATGTGCCTGCAGAAATTCCTTTTGAGGGCATGGAACTTGATGCAGTGCAAAAGTAGGTGTCATTCTCAGGCCAAGTCTACACAGATAAGTTGACATAAGCTGCTCATAACCTAATTATGTGAGTGTCTACACTACAGCCTTGCTCCTGCCTGTACAAGTGCCCTATTACACCAACATAACTCAACATCCATGAGAGGTATAGGGCTTATGTCAGTGTAGTTAGGGTGACTCAGTGTCCTTGTAGATACTGCTGTTATTTACGTCGGTTGTGGGCTGTCATTCTTGTCAAGGAGCTGTAAAATCGACAAGAAAGCTGGTTCCCAGCTCCCCGGCTGGGCTGCCGCTCCAAGCTATGATGGCATCCAGGCTCCCACTGGGATCCCTGTGGTCCTGTCCCTTGGTTCCTGGTATGGAGTGTAGCTGTCTCCACTCCAGTCCCTTGTCTCCCCATGCTCAGCACTCTATACCAGGAGCAGGGCTGCTCCAACTGGGAGTGGAGTAGTAACGAGCCTAGACAGCTGGGTGGGGTAGGAGAGAAGAGACCCCGGGGCAGCTGGGGTCTCAGCTGGGAGCTGTGTGGAGGCAAGAGCCTTGGCTGTCAGCCCGCATTCTTTCTTCCATCATTGAAAGCACTTTTGGTGAGGATGCACACCACTGACAGAAGGAGAGTAGTATGGACATCAGCCACCACAGGAATTGCTGCGGTGGCTGTAAGTCCACCTAACTATGGCCTGGTTTACATAGAGAGTTCTGTTGACCAAAATCAGCTTTGGTGGACAAAACAGGTGGTGTGCACATTGCAATCAACTGCCCACTGACAAACCTGAGCTGCGGTGTGTGTTAACCCAAAATAAAACCACCTGGCTTTTGTCAGCATCAGTGTAGACACTGCATACCCTTACCTGGGCTGTGGGGCTGTCATTCTTGTCAATTTCACTGCTTCCTGGGTTGGTGAAATTGACAAGAAAGCCCAAGCCTCAAACTGGCATCCATGATGATCTGCTTAGCCCTGCAAAGCTCTACCTGCAGCTTCGTCAATTACATGCTGAGCTGTGAAATTGACATGGCTGCCTGTTCTGGAGAAGCCTTGCCTGGCTTACCCAGCTCCCATCAGGGAAAGGGGAGGGGAGAAGTTCCTCAGCGGCTTCTCCCGGCTGGGACTGGGGAGTGTGAAAGAGTAGCCCATAGGGAACCTGGGAACCTCTGGGCTTCTGGCACAGAGCTGGGAGATGGGACTTTCAGCTCCCCACACTGCCTGTTAGGTTGGTGGAAGTTCTTCTAGTAAAGATGCGCTTTACCGATCCAAGGAGGGTAGTGTGGACATGAGCCACTGCTATAATCTAGATCTACTTGTTTTTTTAAGTGTAAACAAGGCTTTAGGTTGATTTAGGTTTCTACTGTAGGCATGTCCTCAGATTACATCTGAATATCAATTTTTGTGTGTGGGTCCATAGAAGCAACATGCTGACATCAAACCCAATTTACACTCTAAATGTTAGTATACTCACAGGGTGGGGAGCATGCCTGGAAAACAAATTGTCAAAATCTGAATACATAGTCTTTTAGTTAATGTTTGACAGCTATATCAGTGGCTTGGCAGAATCTGGCTTAGAATGAGTGGCTTCTCAAAAAACATAACCATATGGGATCAGACCACTGACCATCAAGTCCAGCATCCTGTCTGACAGTGGCTAGTACGATGCTGGCTGAATTAGGAAGACCGTTTATGATATGTAATATCAATGTCAAAATTATAATAATTCATATGAGAGGGGCTATGTCAGCTACTGTTAGAAAGGTAATTTGCCAAGTATGATGTTGTTTGTGTATGCGTCATACTTGCATAGGAAGTTATGGACATGTTTGTATCTGTATTTCAACTTGTGCTGTGTTTCTGGGCAACACCCCAGACAGGATGGCTGCAGCACTAGCTGCTTGATGGCCCATCAAGGGAACTCACAGATACAGTGAGCCCAGGGAAAGAACCCAGGGGCTACACCTAGGGGGTCACCAGGACTGACTTATGTGACCCTGGGCTCCATCTTATCTCTGTAAATTTCCACAATCAGCATGGCAAAGGATGAGAGACATCAAAGCCAGCTGCACCACGTCCATTTTGTCTTTAGGCTTCTGTCTTCACCTGCCTTTGATCAACTCATCTGCAACAGAAACTGAATCAGAGGAGTGAGACCCATCCAGGTACTGACTGTACACCAGAGGGACTGTACAAACCTGCCAGTTCCACAAGTCTAATGAAAACCTGATGTATGTAGACTTGCAAATCCTCTGTATGTATCTGATTGCTTTACTCATTTAACATTTCTCTTAGTTTGTTTCCTTTTATAATAAACCTTTAGTTTTAGTTACTAAAAGATTGGTTGTCAGTGTGATATTTTGGGCAAGCTCCAAATTTACAATGATTTGGTAATGTGGCTGATCCTTTGGGTGTCAGGAGAAACTTTTTGGTAAAAAGCATAGAGTTTTAAATAACTTATCTCTTTACTGGACCTAGTAGTTTATTGGGAGGCTAAGGCTGCAATGCAGTAAAGGGGGCTGTGTATGTTTTTGTTTTAGCTTCTTGATAACCAGTGTGGGGAATCAAAAGCATTGTTTGTGGCTGGTTGGGACGTCTGACTTCAGTGTCAACCACCAGTGCTGGGAGAACCTGCTCTCCTTTTGTAGCCTGCCCTGATATTTGCGTTTTCAGGTAGTCTCCCCGTGGCACGGATGGGTGACAGTGGCGTAGTCGTGGCAGGATCCACAAAACCAGATCATTTGGGTTTTGGATCAGAACCTCACACTATTCTAAATTTTAAAATTTGATATTGAGTGTTAAAGATTCAAGTTAGTCAGGATGAGTGATTCATGATTAGATAAAGCAATCAAGCTGCAAGCCCAGAGAGACAGCCTTCATCTTCAGGGTGAGAAAGAAATGTCAGAACTTTGCTTGTGGGAAAAACCAAAGATGGCTAGAAAGAGAAGCTGAGGAGAGAGTCCAGGAATGCAGAAGCACTGTTTGTGGCTAGTTGGGAAGTATAACTTGAGATTCTCCAGGACTGGGAGAATCTGCTGTCCTTTTGCAGCCTACCCGAACCTTGGCATTTTCAGGTGGTCCATCCTAGGCATGGATGGGTCACAGCCAGTACAACAGTATAAAATGCCTCCAAAACAAGGGGTAAGAAACCATGTATCAGGCAATCATGGTGTTGGCAGGGGAAGTCTCCTACCTCCAATGAGTGTCTGGCATTTGACCTGAGAAGTGTTTCTATCCCCTCCCAAACAAGGGAGTAACCACAGGTCAATACTTCTCTGTGATAATAGAAATAATGTTTTGGGTACTTTCCCGTTTAAATAAAGAAAACGGGGAAAAATACCCAGGAGAGTTGAAGTTCTCCACTGGCCCAGAAGGCACTTTGGACGTGCTAGGTAATCAAGGAACCCACACTGCCTCTGCAGAAAAATAAGAACTCTTGCAGGAGCCCCTGTTTCAGTTCAGACTGGGAACAGCCACAGTTAATGGCTTGGGCATTGGAAGGGAAGTGTAGTTAAGCACAGATTCTCCTTTAGCCTCTGATTCACTTTGATATCCAGAAAGATCTCAGCCAGGAGACTTTCTTTATGAATCTGACTAAACTTGTGAAGGGAAACGGAAAGCTCTTGAGGTGAGCTCTGCTATTTGTTGGTACAGTCCCAGCACAATGGGGCCCTGAACTCAAGATGCTACCATAATAATTACAAAGTTCTGGAGCCCTGCACTACATTAGTTTCTTCAGAAAGGTTGATTGGAGTCCTACAACTGGGTATCATAAACACTTGAGGCCAGCTCTACTGGCATTCCAGAGGGGTAGCTACACTGAACTCTCCATTGAGTATTGGATACCAAGTCTAATCAAAATGTGACTAAACAAATGTTCTGGCTGGCCTTTCTAGTTCCCCTTAGATCTGAAAGGCAGGTTTTGAAATTAGGTCACCTATTTATACAATTATTGTTGTCATGAGGCAAACCTGTACAACAGTGTGAGAGAGAAATTTTGTACCTAATAATCTTTCTGTTAGTAGCCTCTTTCTTCATTTAATCACCCTGGTGATCAGAATAGAAATGTGAAGCTTTTCTGCCAAGAGACTCTTAATTAACCTTAAAATAATTATGTGTCTAATATATTATATCACATTGTCTTACTGCTAATAATTGGTTGAATCAGTGTTTCTGTAGTTTTGGAAGAACTCTTCCTGTGATCTGACTTGAAGGGTGGGGTTTAGTCCTGGGTACTCCAGCAACAATGTTAGACCATTTCTGAATTTCATAGGTGGGGGACATTAATCTATTAATGATGAGGAGAGAAGCTGCTAGCAGAGAATTATCACTTATGAAATTTCCCTTTCTGAGGAAAAGAAATGCTTTGGGACACATCCTCTTCTTTCATTTTTCCTTTTTTTTAATGGGCATCCCTTAGGAGGGGAAGCTTTGACTAATCAAAGGGTGACATGACTATATTGTGCTTGCTTTTGTGAGGCTTTTAAGTCATTCAGTTGCCTAGATTGCCCTAATCTGTGGTGTGTTCTGGGCTTCAATCAAACCCTTCCGAAAAGGTAATGTGTGAGGGGAAATAGATGGTGAGCTCACAAGCAGCTGACTTGCCTGCCAATAAAAGCCAAGAGGCTTTTCAGTTGGAACCCTCCACAATCACGCAGCTTCTCTTCCTCAGTCTGTGCCTGGCAATTAGGGGGAGAGGTTGCATTTCCTCAGGAATGTAAACTTTCCATTAAGATAGTTTTGCACCCTGAGAAGCCCATCAATTTAATTTCAAAAGCCTGTCTGGTAAAGAAATGTGAATTCATGTAGAGAGAGCCAAATCCATGCCAAATGCATTTTGGGTAGGCAGGTTACAGTGTGTCCATTTCAGGTCCCATCAGAGCTGATAGAGAATTCAAGTCCTCGCAAGAGAGACCCTCCAGTTCAGTTGTGATTGGCTTTTGAAGACTCACGTTGAATGTAATGTTTTTGCTTCTCCTTTTCAGTGTGACCACTTGAAGCCATTAGTTTTTAGAGCAGCTGCCCATTTTTATTGCTGCCAGGGCTGTCCACTCCATCACTTGGGTTCAGTGCATCACTGTTGTGTGGGGATGGCTAGGAAATGGAGTAGGGGCTTCAGGTCAGGAGGAGGATTCTTTGCAAACTGTGTTGGGAACCTGTCAGTGTGGCTCTACTGTGTGTCTATTGCTTTTTAATGACCAAATTCACTCAGTGTTCTTTAAACTTCACTGTGTAGTTTTTAAACTGTACCAAGTCATGCCCCCAGTGTGTGTCTGCTCTGGGAGTTCTGAGAAGAGGGAGCCCCTTTTTCCCAGAACAAAGACTAGGAGGTTTTTGTTCACACATTTCTCTGGTTTTGATGGGGGAAGCAAGGACGGTGGAGCAGGAGCAGGGACCTTTTGTCTGGGAGGTGTTGCTACTTGAAGGGAGGGGTTTCAAGTGATCTCTTGTCACAAAATTGGCACTTAGATTTGGCACTAAAGATGGCATTGGCAGAGCTCCACCTTCCAACTGCCTAATGCAAGTTCACAGGGGAAGGGGGTAACCCAGAGGCATGTAGCTGTGAAGCTTGGATCCTTTTAACCTTTTGTAACCTTCCCTAGGCCATGGATTCACTCTCTGTCTTGGAAATCTTCCCTTGCTGCACCCAGCGCCTTCTGAATTGATTCTACAAGCAGCTTGCTGCTCTCCATAGAGGGTTTTTCTGTTTGGGTTTTTTTGTTATAATACAACCCAAGTTGTTTGTTCATTTTTGTTGTGCAGGTTGGCGAGGCCTGAAGTGTGGTTTGTTGTTCTAATGATGGATAAAGGGAGAAAGGGAGTTGCAGAGATTCCACTGAGCACTCTCCCCTAAACTCCTCAAAGTTTTGGCACGTGGTCCAGGGAGTGTTAAATGTACCTCATATTTCAGTGTGTAAATGAAGCTGAGAGGGAAACGAAAGGCACCAGGAAATACAAACACAGAAGAAACACACCAGAAGCTTTGAGCTTTTAGTTAATAAAGATGAATATAATTTAAATGATAGGAAAAATCAGTATACTTATGTATATGCATAAGATAGAGTAAAGTAGCTTCCTGCATTGTCCATACTTACACTCTTACATTGTGCACACTTACAACCTTATGGAGACCATTAGAAACTGAGATGGAAGGGGAAACCAGTGGCGGTCATCACAAGAGAAAAATGTGCTGATGCAGGCTTCCTACCCCATTGTCCCAGCTAGGGATAGGTTTGACAGCCTTTCATATTTTATATTCTAGATCCCATTCCACGCCACGCCTGGTCAAGTGTCAGCCTCTGTTTACATTTCGTGTTCCTGGAGACCGATGCTAGGCATTTGGTTTCATACCTGGTATTCCAGTTGACCAGAATTGTATTTCTGACAGTTAGCCCTACCATTTGCATCAGTCTCTTCCCAATAGTTGTGATATCGTGGTGCAATTAGCTCGTATTGCAAAAAGCCCTAAGATGCTACAATCTGTTCACTTATGGTTCACCTGCTGATCACCAGCTGCATTAACATGTTAATGTTTAAGACCTGTAGCTAAGCCTATTTTGAATATGTATAGTTTGCTCGTTCTACTTGCTATTACAGCTTCAATAACTTATTATTTCTGTAAACATGTTTAGCAGATTTTATTTTACCCAAAATTATAGCCCCTCCAAGATCAGGTCAATAGTCAACAATTTTGTAGATGGGCATCAGATACTCCATTTGAGTTTAATCAGAGGGGCAGTTCAGGGAAAACTGTAGCTGGCTTAGTCAGCATTACTTCTGAAAGGCAAATTTTGGAATTAGCTCTCATATCCACACAAGAATCACACCTGCTTTTGTCATGCAGCAAAGGTTATTCTTATAGCTCCAGAAACCTTTCTATTCAAGATAAGTTCTTTCCACAATTCCTGGTAAACTCTTGTCCCATCGTTTTGTTGTAACCTTTGAAGGTTGTGGTATAAATGAGCATTCCCAGAGCTCTAAAGATACATCTCCAGCTTGTGGATTATATAAACCATTTGTATCCTGCTGATCTCATTCTATCCAGAATGCCAAGGCCTTAGGACCTCAAGGTTACTGCAGGCATGATGTAAGAATCTGCCCCAGTTGGCATGCTAGGCATCTGGGAAACTATTCACAGAATTCCCTAGAGGCACTTGGGGGAGAAAGGGTATGAGTTACTTCACAGCTCTTCCTTAGATGAAAGTTTCCATTCCTATGAAAAGACATCCTTTGCTGGAAAGTGCTACTAGGTTTGTTTCCACAACTCTTTAGTTTGTAAAGCTCTTGCTTTATATGGGGAAAACATCATTTTTGCATGTATTTCTACTATTGATATTTGAACAATGCATATTCTTTACTTCCCGAGTTCTGGGATTCTCTGCTTGCTGCTTCCCATGAGTAATTAATGAGCAGAGAAGCTGTGAAATACGAGGAACTTCTTTCCTGATGATTTAGTTGGTTAGCAGTTTCTCTCTGAATTCCAGTGACCCTGGTAGTGTCATTAAAAGACCACCATGTAAAATTACATTTTTTCTCTAAAGGAAGACTTAAACACATTGTCTTAAGGTTATCATTATATCAACTGTTTTAATGCTAATAAGTGATTGCTGGGGTATTTCTACAGCTGTGGTGGCCTGAGCAGAAGGCCAGAGTCTCGTCCTGGAGTCTACAGCAACAGCCTCTGTATTCTGTAGGTGGGGGCATTAGCTCGTGAGTAATGAATTTGGAGAGAAGCTGTGCAATGGAAACTTCTCATTCCTTATTCAAAGTTTTCCTGAAAACTTGGACCATATCATTTATAAGCAATGAACCGGTATCTCTTCAAAAACACTGATCGGATGTTTAGGGTTTGGGTTAGCCCCCAAGTGGCAGCAGGCTCCCATGAGAAATACTTGCCCCTGAGTTAGGGCATCTGCTAGGCTGCCCATTATCCACAGCATTTTCTCCTGTCAGGACTCACCAGATTCTGTAATAGATTCTCCACCTCCCGCACTGGTACATTGTGCATGAATTTGTGCTTGTGGTTATCCTTAAATCCTGGAAATTAGTGAGTCCCTTGGGAATAAAAGAAGTCTGGTATTTCCTTAGAAGCTAATGTTAGTACCGTAGGCTATAGAAAGGACTGGACATTATTAGTCTCCTATTCAGTGGTTTATTAAGTGTATTGAAAAGCTTTGAATAAAGAAGCTTCTGCCTTGAAATACTTTGACAGATTTGGCCAGAAAAATGCCCTTTTTATTGGCCTTCAGTTGAATCAATGAGTTGCAATATGGATTCAGATTATAGTTTATAAATTGGCATTTGGGTATTTAGACACTTGATTGGAAGTCTTCCTTATTGTTATGCCAGAGTTATTCCTAATGTACCTTGTTTATGGCTGGTAAAGAAGAGGCTATGTTTTGGTGGCATTTGTCACATGCTAGTCTGTGGTACACAGTAGAAAACTGAGATCCCAACTCAAAAATAGATTTTCCAGCTTTCTTCCCTCATTTATGAAACCTACTCCTGTTTTAAAGCATCTGTAGTCACTTGTGTATTAAATCTCCTTACAATAAATGTTTTTGCTAATGAAGTTTTAAATAGAATCTTTATTTTTTTATTGACAGCATACACTCTCTAAAGTATGGCTTTCGTGTCTCCTTCACCTGACATTGAGACATCACCCTATTCATCCTGGGAGGTAGCAGAGAACTAGCAGGCAGCCAGTCTTCTCCTTGATGACATTATTTTACCCCCCACAGCGCTGGGTTTGGCACATAAAGTAGGATCTTGCATCTTAGCTTTTCTGGTTTTTAATGTTGGGCGATGAAGTGTTGATCACAGGAGTCTCAAGTCCCCTTTCTCACTTTCTAGAGTTACAGAATTGACTGGGAATGCAGAGCCAGGCTACGATATTAGTCTGCAACTAGAACATAGTCCTGCTTTGAGCAGGGGTTGGACTAGATGACCTCCTGAGGTCCCTTCCAACTCTAATATTCTATGATTCTAACATTATTTATTTTGTTAATGTAAATTTTTAGAAGTTCAGTTTAGCTCTGCATTTGCTCTTTCATTATTCTAAGACTTTTGGTTTGGTTTTAAAACACAGCTTTAATTTTGGTCTTTTTGTGAGCAGAGTTTCTCACCCTTGCATGATGTTCTATTAAAATTCATGGCCAACTGAGATGGCTCCCACTTAGTTGTAGCATTTACATCCACACTGTCTTCCACAGCAGATTCCTAGACTCTTGTGGTAAAATATTTGGAAGGAAAACTTTCTTCCCTCTGCCTCCTCCCCCAAAAGACTGTATTAGAACCTTCCTGTATTGGAGACAGAAGAGACTGGTAGGGAAATAACAGTTCAATGGGATGTTACTCACAGGCAGGTGGAATTTTGGGAGTTATGCACCTCCCTTCCAGTCACTCCCAGCCACCAAGTCTTAATTTTTGTGTTCAGTCTAGAAACTGAAATCTGCTACCAACACCATATTAATGTACTTGCTGCTTTGGTTGGAGTTCTTTAGGTTAGTTGGCCCTCATTAGTGCTATGCATCATCAGAATACAGCATGGAAATGGCATTACCAAAGGTGCCTAAAAATTATACAGGGACAGTGTTTGTTGGAAAACATAACCTAGAATTTTTTGTACCTTTTTTTTCCCCCATTTTGAAATAATTGTTTCATCAGAGCCATATAGTAGGTAGGGAAAATCAGGAGATCTTTGTGCATTCACAGGCTATGGTGAAAAATGAGTAAGATTACAGTAGCAGGATTATTTTTTGTTTTTATAGTCTTTTGATGTGTGAATTATGAAAGCGAGGGACTGATTCTATTAGAGAGACACCAGTGCCATATACTAGAAGCTACTGTGGAGGCTTGAAATCTATTGCAGTCTATATAGGGACATGCTTAACTAGAGACAACATACATGGAATATGTTGGAATTTAAAAAAAACCTGTGAATTTGAGCAGGAAGATAGAGATGAAGTTGGGGAAATGTAGTATAGCAGAGGGAGGGTACAGATATATCTGGCAATAGTGTTCTGTTAATCTAAACCAATGGCTGGCATAATCCAGTTAGGCATATGTGTGTCACATCCTTTCTGCCATTGTTGGTTATTACTACTGTGTAAAGTTGGCGTGAGTTTCTTTTTCCTAGACTATAAAATTAGTCTATTTTACAAAATGATGAATCAAAAATACCGTATGTTAATTTCCAGAAATATGCAGAGCCCCACCTTTAGTAACCAAGTTCTGCTCCTTCAACTCGAAAACATTTAACAGTGTTCCATAGGCAAAAAGCAAAGCAATTCAGGGAATGGAGACTGTTGTAGGACGTTATGTCTACTGATAGGAACTCTTAAGTGCATCAGACCTGAAAAATCTCCAAACAGCTGGAGGGGAAAAGTGAGACAAGTGAGAAGGTGTGTTCGTTAAAATCAAGCATCAGCTCTTTACTGCCAGACTCTATCCAAATAGCAGTGATGAATAGGTGTTCAGTCCTGCTGTTTAAGGATATCTGATGTTGCCAGTTTACCAATGTAATGTCTCTCCAATCTGCAGAAAAAATGTATGAAATAAAATGTTTGATTTAGTCATTTTTCTAGTAGTGTGTGTGCAAAGTGTAAAATGGTATGACCTTATGCAGCCAATACCTTAGAACAGGGGTTCTTAAACTGGGAGTTTGGGGCAGGGGTCGTAAGCTGTCAGCTCCTGCACATGTCATGGCTGTGGCTCTCAGATCTGTGCATCGTTGATGGCCAGAGCCCTTCAGAGGTGGGTGGCCAGTGAGCAGCAGCTACCTGCCAGGTGCTCTGAAGTGAGCACTGTCCCCCAGCAGCAGCAAAGGGTGCATGGCATGGAGGGGTGGATGGCATGGCATGGAGGGTCGTCACTTTTTTGGAGGTGTTGTCAGAGCCTGAAATATTTTCAGGGGGAGTCCAAGCTTAACTTAGCTTAATCTGCCTTCACATGGGATGATTCTGTATGTATATCAACAGGCAAGGCTTGGAAGGATATGAATGGGGATGATTGAAGAAATCAGAAGAAAGGGTTGTGATGATGTCAGCGTGTACACTAATTCCCCATGAAGATGAAATTTGAGGAGATGAGGCTGATTAGAGAGAAGACAGCGTTGGAATGAAGAGTTGGGGCTTAGCAGCAAAGTTACAGATCTTGAGGCAGTGGAGAGATGAAGGATGAGATGGTTTGAAAGAAGAGTTTGGGATGGAGAGTATGACTTCAGAGTAGAGGGTGATGGCAATGCTACATCCCTGGCCCAAGTAAAGGGGACTCTTGAAAACAGATGGAGTGTGTTAGCTTTGGGAATGGACCAAGTCTTGGTAGCAGACAGGATATCAGTGGGTTTTTCTGATTGATTGAGATGGGGGGGTGAGCTGGGAAAATTTAACAGGCAGTCCATGTCATGGGGATGATATCTGGCTTGCGAACAATAAAGATCAGATTGAGGAAGGGGTTGTATGTGGTTTTTGTTGTTTTGTTTTTTATATTAAAATGCAACTATGGTGGGACTGCATAGGTTGGAAGTATGTTATATATTTAACAGAGATTTATACTTCAGGATGAACGCCAAAATCTACTTAGTTAGCCAAGACTCCTTGAATAAAGGTAGTGAGGCGGTAAACCAGTTGCATAAATGCATTTGGAGTTTGGTACCAGCACAGCTTCCCAATCTTGAAAGAAGGTTTCTTTGGTTCAAAATCATCTTAGTTACAAGGGGAGAAGGAAACTCCTCCTTCTCTCTCTCCTTTCCCCCCACCCCAAGTAATAAAAGAATGAGGAAGCTACTAGCAACGAGTACAAATTCACAGTTGGGAAGTGCAGGTGACCGGTAAGGGAACCTAATGGTACCAATGAAAAATGGTGGCAAGCAGAGTTAAGGACAATGAAAGGAATTCTTTAAATCTATCAGGAGCAAATCGTTCTGGCAATGCGAGGTCCAAGTACTAGATAAGGATGACAGAAATGTCAGTCATGATACAGACAACATAGAAGTCGTAGAGTCAGAGTTGAAGGCCAAAGGAGACGAACAGATCATCTAGTCTGAACTCCTGCGTACCACAGGCCTCCCTAGCACCATGCAGAAGCACTTCCACAGTAAACCCAACAACTGACATGAGACTAAACTATTACAGCCCTCAGGCAGAGGAGAGGAGCCACTGAGGTGCGCCAGAGCTTGTGGCCCCCATAATGGCAGGGAAATGATTTAGTGAGAGAGACCCAGATATTCCTGGGAAGTGAGCCCATACACACACTGCAGGGGAAGGCAAAATGTCCCCAAGGTCACTGCCAATCTGACCAAGGGAAAATTCTTTCACAGCTCTACATATGGTGATGAGTTAGACCCTGAGCATGAGAGCAAAAATTAGACCACCAAGAGAGACTGTTCACTTGAAGAAAAAAGTCACTGACTTTCCGTAACTATTCTTCAGGTGTTGCTCATGTCCATTCCAAGACCCACCTGCCTACCCCTCTTGTCAGAGCCCAGCGGGAACTAGAGAGGCGGTGGGTCAGCAGGCCCCTATATACAGCACCACGGAGGCGCCACTCTAGGGGG
This sequence comes from Mesoclemmys tuberculata, assembly GCA_007922155.1. Classification (NCBI taxonomy): domain Eukaryota; kingdom Metazoa; phylum Chordata; order Testudines; family Chelidae; genus Mesoclemmys; species Mesoclemmys tuberculata. Next base: position 16,875,101 of record ML675640.1, read on the forward strand.
CCCCTACACTGATCCAGTGGGTACGTCTGGGGAAAAGATCTTCCAATGGTTCTGCACGCAGCGCACGCACACCTGCTTTGAATGGACATGAGCAACACATCTCGAAGAACAGCTGTTAGGGAAGGTAAGTAACCATTTTATCTGCAGGCCTGGATAACTTGCAAAGTAAAGACTAGTAAAGAATTGTTTAAGGTGTTCTGTGAATTGTGAATGTAAATTCTGCAATACTGGGGAAGTTCCAGAGGACTGGAGAAAAAGCTAATGTTTTGCCAGTATTTAAAAAGCTAAACTGAATGACCCAAGTAACCAGGATGGTTAACTTGGCACTGATCATGTGCAAAATTATCATCATATGGGATGCAATCTGTAATTAAAGAATAAACTAATTAAAGGGTGGTAGAATAATTAATGCCAGTCAACATGATTTTATAGAAAAGAAACCTTATCAAACTTGTTAGTTTGAGATCACAAGTCTAGTTGACCCAGGTAACTGCTGGCATAATGTCCTTTGATTTTTATTCACCCTGGTCTTACACAAGTCTAGCTTTTTTAAAAATAGAAATCCAATTTTTATTTTAATCAGATTTTTTATTTTGTTTAAAATTATATTTGCTTCTTTTAAAAAATGAACCTATTTAAAATAAAATCTGAATTTAATACAAAATATGTTAAGGCCTACACTTATTGCACAGTCTCTTACAACATTTATGTAAAACATAAAGGCTCATGGTTCAGCATATTTATCAAAAACCTTTTAAGTTAAAAGCTGCTTTTCTATATAAAGAGAGAATCAGTGGAAAACATTTTACTTTTGATGTCATGCTTTTATAAATATTGCACTGTAGGTCAGCCTAAATAATTTAGGAAACTCTTACTTTCAAGAGATGTAGATGACTTAGGAACTTAAGCTTCAGTCTTTTTCACTAACACATATTTGACAATTTTCCCAAGCTGACCTAAAATAATTTAGTTTAATTCACTGACCACAGTTACTCCTTCTGTTTGTTAAATCATTTAGTTGTATATGTGGAACATGTCTTGATAAAAAGTTTATGTATCCAAAATATTTGAGGTTGTTTTATTTAATAAAAATAAATTTTATATGGTGTTGGTATTTAAGTTCCAGTTACCATTCTGATGTTGCTTGGCACAAATTATGAACAAAAAGTTAATTATCTAATAAATAAGCATGGTCGTTCACCACTTTCTAACATACTGAAGTAGTACAGTTACTAAGAATCTGAAAACATTAAGGTATATAATTGCTTAAATATATATACCTTATATATATATATAGTTATGGTGTACTCTCCTACTCAGCAAAAAGATGTACCAACTGAAGTACAAGTTGAAAAGTTGACTAAAATGGATGATTTAAATCAAGGCTTTCCGTTTGGTGATTTCCAATTGTGACTTAAATCGCCAATTTAAACCTAGTTCGCTCTGTGTAAGGCACATGGTTTAGTCCCACATGAGATTGAATTTTTTAATAAAAAGCATTGTACAAAATCAGCATAGCCCATATTAAATGGATTAAAAGCTGGTTAATTGAGAGACCCTGAAAAGTAATTGTAAATGGGTGATTGTCCTCTAATGAGGCTGTTTCTGGTGTGATCTTGCAGACCCAATGCCATTCAATATCTTGATCAATGATCTGGAAGAAAATATCATTACTTCTAAAATTCGTGGATGACGCAGGTTGGTGAAGAGGTAAATAATGAATTATGGGTACAGCCCTACCAAATTCACAGTCCATTCTAGTCAATTTCACAGGTATGCGATTTGAAAATTGGTCAATTTCACGATTTCAGATATTTTCATCTGAAATTTCAGGGTGGGATCCTGACCCAAAAAGTGGGGTGAGGGCACTGCAAACCTGTTGTATGAGGGTGGCAGGATTGCTGCTCTCACTTGCCCAGCTCTGAAGACAGCATGGAGGTGAATCTGATCTCGCCTGTGCTGCTAGGCGTGTCCCAGCCTGGCCAGGACTAATAGCTAGAGGCACTCAGCTGGGATGGTCCTTCATAGTCCTTCATGGGGAAGGGTCAATTTCACAGTCAGTTACGTGTTTTTCATAGCCATGAAATTAGTAGGGCCCTAATTATGGGGGTATCTCAGTTCTACAGACTCTATTGAATTGCTTGGCAATGTGGGCTCATTTAATCAGCAGCCAAATGAGGGATCACTTTAATGCAGCCAAATGCAAAGTGTAGGAACAAAGAATGTAAGTTGCACTTTGAAAATGGGAGACCATACCTTGAAATTCACTGATACTAAGAAGGGCATTGGAGTCATTGTAGATAACTAATTGAACCTGAGTTCCTGGTGTGATGCTGTAGCTAAGAGGGTCAGTGTGATCCTTGGATGCATATAATGGGAATATTGGGTAGGAGCAGGGAGAAAGAATTACCTCTGGGTACAGCATTAATGAGACCACTGCTGGATACTGTGTCCATTTCTGGTGTCAACACTTCAAAAAAGTTAGAGAAGGTTAAGAGCAGCAATAATGATTCTCAGTCTGGAAAACCTGTCTTAGAATGAGATATTTAAGCCGCTCAATGTAGTCCAGCTCAGGTGTTAGAGAATTAGGCCAAAATGTTAGATTGAGGGAAGTGGTTCAGGTGGACCAGTGAGTCACAGTGTAGACACAGCAGTTGAAATTTAGTGCCCTGAGGAGATTACCCAGTAAGAAACCATAGAGAAAAAGGAAGGAGGAGCCAAGGTCAGAATCTTCTGAAAAGAGGGAGAAGGCAGGAAGTAGGCACATCAGAGGAGACATTGAAGAAGTGGTCAGAGAGGGAGGGGAAAACAAGGAGAGCACGTTGCTATGGAAACCCAGGGGTGCCAAAGAGAAAGTTGAGACTGATGGGGTCGAGAAGGATGAGGATGGGGAATAGGCCTGAAGATGTGGCCAGAAGGAGATTGTTAGAACGTTGGTGAAGGAGGCAAACATTATGGCACATGCTGCTGCCATTTTATAATCTTTGTGGCTTTACAAAGCAACACTGTGGTTGAGAACTTGATTCCCCCATCCATTGCAATGTTCACTTTTTAATGTTTGTTAACAACATGACTAGCTTTTTAATTTCTGTCTCCTGGTTGAGTTTTGCAGTTTCTCTATCATCCCCATCTATATTCAGTGTTGGATTTTTTTTCGGTAGTTTGGTTTCACAATGCATACATTTTTAATTGGACACTGCAATGTTCTCATTTGTCCTTCCCTGAAGCACATGGACTTTGAGAGAACATCACCAGGATTATCTAATTTGTTTGGAATATCACCAGGGCAATTAACCAGTTTGATGCAACAATGTTGTGAGTTTGTAGCCTGCAGGTGTAGCTAATGAGTCTTCTTAATCTGCCAGCACAGAGCCTGGGGCATCCTTTTTCCTGTTAATTTACTGATTACAATGAGTTTTGTCTATGTGTTTTGGGTTTTTCAACATACTGGATTATTTTGTCTATGGATGGTGACTTAATAAAGTAAATAGATTCTAAGGCCAGAAGGGACCATTGTGATCATCTAGTCTGATCTCATGTATAACACAGGCCAGAGAATGTCACCAAAATAATTACTAGAGCAGGTCTTTAAAGAAAAACATCCAATCTTAATTTAAAAATTGTAACGGATGGAAAATCCACAATGACCATTGGTAAATTGTTTTAGTGGTATTATTCTCTCACCATTTAAAATGTATGCCTTATTTGCAGTCTGAATTTGTCTAACTTCAACTTCTAACCATTGGATCGTGTTATATTTTCTCTGCTAGACTGAAGAGTCTGCTATTTAATATTTCTTCCCGATGTAGGTATCTATAGACTGTAATCAAGTCACCCCTTAACTTTCTTTCTATTAAGCTAATCAGTTTGAGCTCTTTGATCCTTTCTCTAGAAGGCATGGTTTCTTGTCCTTTATCTTTCTAATGGCTTTTATATGAACTCGCTTCAATTTATCAAGTTTCAAAGAGTCTTCACCCTACTTCTGTCACTCTGTAGGAGAGCGTATAAGGTGTAAGACATCCCCTGTCCTACTGGACTGCAGAGTGAAGTTGTCCTTTACCACTTGTGACCTTCTTGCTCTAACAGCATTGCTTGCCAGTAGTGAATCATGCCATATTAGGAAGCAGCTTCTTTTTCTGCCAGCTTCTTAATTTTGTAGTTGCCCCAACCATAACTTTGTCCTAAGCAAGTAGTTACAATAAAGTATTTATAGAACCTTACGGTTGCCTGTGTGTAATGCTGGGTTTCTATTCAAATAGAGTTCCTGGGTCTGATCTGGAATAAGAACAGCTGTTGTTCTGGGTGGCCAGATGTGTGCTGTGTCATTTGTATCAATCTTATACTGAGGAGGTGGGTTCTTTGCTGCAATATTCCAAATTCCAGCTAACTTGGCTCATCCCATTTCTTCGTAAAGCCACTCTTAGAGCACATTCCTGAACATCAGGAGATGGCCTTGGATTCTCCCAGGTGGCCTCTTGTATTAGAGTGGGTGTATGCTTCTCAGCAAGCCTGGTATTGATGACTGTCGTTTCTTGTAGTACTGGATGCTCTTCCGACAAAATGAAGTTGTGAAATGTAATGCAATGTTCAGTATGTGCAGAGCCCAAGTCTTCTCTATTGGAGTGAGCCTATTGTTTTTCAAATCCCAGTCCCTTTAATTCATCAATTTTCCAGCCTTGCTTCATAATGCTGTTTAAATGTACATAGTGCCGTTTTCCTTATAGCTAGATGAGTTGTCGTTTTGCACAATAGTCGTTCATGCTAGGCACTCCACAGCTCGTAGTCATTGGATCCCTGCTGCAGATTACTTGTATTTCTGGTAGTGTTAGGAGGGACGGCAATGCATGCTATATCTAAGACAGCTATAAGAGCTGTATTGTGAAGGAATGAACAGCGTATACCATTTTCCCAGTCCTACTCCACAGTGTTTGTTCTCCATCCATATCACCTGTGAGATGCCTTTCTTGGCTGAGCTGGTAGGAGCCATTTAGAGGACCCCACATGAGTGCTTTCTGTCAGTCTTTCTAGATAGTGTCCCCCCCCACTGGACAGGCTTCCCTCAGATCTTTAACCCAGCTGCCCGCTGCTAGAAGGGAAAAGGAACTCTCTATCTCTGCTTCCCATTTCCCCGAGCCAAGGAGGTGGGGGAAGGGAGCTACTATACCTTCCCTGTCCTTTCCGGCTGCTGCTGTGCATCCTTCTCTGTAAAGAGCTCCAATACCTGGGTCCCCTAGTCAGAGGTTTTTTCTGAGAAGCAGAACTGACATAATTCTTCAGTTTCACTGCTGCCCACAGGGTTCGGAATCATAGCTAGGAAACTGACCAGAGTCTGTTAACTTCACTTTGCTGCTGCTACTGTGAGGGAGAGCTTTGAACTCAATTCCTATAGATGCATACAGCTGGCACTGTAATGTAAATGCACATCTCACATTTGGAAGGCTTTCTTCATTCATTAGGTCTTCACTTTATTTAATTAAATCATTCAATCCTGAAGGAATAGATGGCTGAGGCTTCCCTCCCTGTTAGCCCAGGAAAGTTTTCTACTTGCTGCTGGCAAGTGAATTTCTCATTTCCGGCTACAGCTACAAAGAGAGGTTGTCTTGAATCATGAAGGTTCTGCCTCCTTTTGATCTAACAAGGTCTTTCTGCTGTTTGTTCTTTAAACCAGTAGTTTTCAACCAAGGATATGCAGAGGTCTTCCAGGGGGTACTCAACTCATCTAGGTCACTGATTCAACCAGGAGGTTGTGACTTCTCCAAGGGAGTCGCAAGTCCAGGGCTGGCCTTTGGGGGTGATGGGCAGAGCAGTTGCCAGTGGCATCACACCACAGAAGGCCTCATGAAGCTAAGTTATGTGCTTCGTCGCTGGGTGGTGAGGCTCGGGCTTCAGAAAAGGCTTCAAAGTGAAAAATGGCTTAGGTATCACACTGAACTGTCAGTACAATATTTATATTCCAATTGATTATTTTATAATTAGATGGTAAAAATGAGAGAAGAAGCAATTTTTCAGTACTAGTGTACTGTGACACTTCTTTGTATTTTTATGTCTGATTTTATAAGCAAGTAGTTTAAGTGAGATGAAACTTGGGGTATGCAAGACAAATTAGACCCCTGAAAGGGGCACAGTAGTCTGGAAAGATGGTGAACCACTGCTTTAAACTACATGCAGCTGTCTTCCTAACCCAGTTGTGTTTTTTTTTTTTACAGGCTGTAGATGTGTCCAGTGGAGAAACTGTTTTTATTCTTTGTTCAGTCATATATGCTCACCTTGCTAAAGTCTAGTTCAGCACAGTACAGTCTTAATCCTCTGCACTCACATAATCTTGTGAGTGGAGAGATGCACATGTTGGGGTGCTTTGACAATTTTGGGTGAAACGGAGTAGACTTTTGTAGATAGCAAGGAATCCCAAAAGGGTTACCAACACACATTTAACACTTCCTTGAAATTGTATATAGTTTATAATAGCATACTACTTTTCCAATTTTCTGTTCCTGCATAAGAGCACAGCGCCAGTTGTCTCGTTCTGGCCACTGCTGTAGATATGATATTGCACTAGACTGATCACATGTCCAATCCAAAATGACAGTGTTTTCACGTCTCAGTCAAAAGAAGAGGTGATCCTATAATACATTTAGGCTCATCAACCACTTTCTGAAGTAATCTATTGTGTAATGAGCTTTTCTGAAATTTAATTCTCTCCTGAATATGCTCTAAAGCAGGGTTCCCAACATTTTTGGCTTGAGGGCCACAGATCATTTTTACAACCCTGAAGGACCACCACTCTCCACCAGCAGCCCCCCCCCAACCCCCTCCTCTCTGTGTGTGTGTGCAGCCAGCCTTCCTCCTCGATCATCTCCCATCTCCCTGGCTATCGCAGAGAAACTGTCACATAGCCCTGTGTGCTTCATCTGGTTCCCTAGACAGTGGCTCCCTTCTGTAGCCAGAGGAACGGGAGATGAGTGCTCCCCTCCTACTGGCTCCAGCAGGGACCCCAGCACCTAGGGACCCAGCCAGAGTGCTTTGCTCTCTGCTGTAGCTGGGAGAAGGGAGCGCTCATCTCCCCTCTGTCCTGCTCCAGGAGGGACCACAGCACCTAGGGATCCAGGTGGATCACTTTGCCGTGCTCCTTGCTACATCCAGAGATAGGGAAGCGCTGATCTCCCATCCCCTTTGCTACAGCAAAGAGCCTGGACCAGTCTTTTAGCCCCACGGCAATGGGCTCTGCCTGGGTCCATAGGCAGCAACTCCCTATGCAGCCATTGGGAGGGGAGTGTGATGGGCCACTTTTGGCCCATAGGCCACAGGTTAGGAACCCATGCTCTAAAGGCTTATTTACAGATGGAAATGTACTGAAATAGCTATTGAGGAATGATTTTTTCGGTATAAGCTCTCATGGTGATACTTGGAAAGAGTTGTTGGTAAATTTCCTAGTCGATAAGTCATAATGCTCCCTTGCAGAGGAGTCTGCCCCAGGCTTTTATGTCCTCGCTGCTGCTGCCTGTGTCCTAAAGCTGTAGTTGTGGACCGGGATCCTGTTCTGCCACGTACTGTACAAATACGGAACAAAAATATTGTTCCTGCCCCAAAGTTCTGCAGTGTAAGATAAAAGACAACTGATGGGTATAGACAGACTACAAGTAAACAATGGGACTAGTCAGGATATTAAGTAGTAGTCACCGCATCTGAAGTGCTTCACCATTACGTTTTTATAGGTATTAGGGCAAAGGCTGTGAATATGGGTAATGAGGTAGCTTTGAAGACCTGTATTGGGAACTTGGGCAGTGAAAGTGGGCATAGGGAGCTGATTGGAGGTGAGCCTCAGCAATTCCATAGTCAATGAAAGATGATAGACAGAGCAGAGATTGACTGAGAGGCCTTGAAACTGTAGACAAGCAGCTTCTGTTTGACGTGACAGAGAAGGGGGAGCCAGTGGATTCATTCAAAGATGGGAGGACATTGTCAAAGCAACAGGCTAAGAAAACTATTTTTACAGAAGTATTTTGGCTGGACATGGATGGGGACAGAGAATAATGTTGCAGTAGTTGAGATGTGAGATGAGAGCTTGGATGAGAATTTTAGCTGTGTGGGTGGCTAGGAAAGGCTATATCCTTCAAATTACATACCAAAAATCAGCTGGATTTAGTTAGAGGTCTGAGTTAAAGGTGACCCCCAGGTTACAGGCCTGCATTGTGAGCTGAATAAGGATGGTGTTTGCAGTGCAGGAGCAAGGAGGTAGTGGGGAGGGCGCTCGCTACTTCCTGAAGCATAGATTCCTTACAGAACCTTAGGAAAGGTTTTTCACAAAATGGGCAAGAGGGAAAATAGATGACATGAGAATTTCAAGTGAGTGGCAAGTGTGGAATTTCAAAATAAACTTTAGGTGGTATTGCTCTCACCCTAACTGTCTGGTGACCACCTGGAGACTGCAGTGAACTTCTCTGCTCTGATTGCTAAACACAGACCTAGAGCCTCTAAGCCAATAAAATGGTTCGTTGGCTAAGCACTTTGATTCCTGTGGTCTGTCACCTGCCAGGGGCTATTAACACTGAAGGGTCTCAGTTTGGCAGCTTGTGGCTGTGGCCTCTTGGGAAAGTTTTGAGTCTGGTTGAGAGGAAGAAACACTGTGCTAACAGGGCAAAATGGTATTTGGAACACAGTGACTCCGCACATAAATGGAAAGAATTTTCTATTCTTCTCACCCCCTCTCCAAGAACTTTGTTCTGGTCTATGAAAAGTAGGTGGAGACGGTTTGGGTGGAGACAGTTCTGTATGGATGGCTAGAAAATACAAGCCTTTAATCTAGTAACAATGTCTTTAAGAGAAGATCCTGGGCTGTTCATTTGGAGGCAAGTAATACCATGACATCCTACCCTGGCAGACAGAGGAGAAGGACAAAAGGGCGGAAGTTTTCCCTTTTAATCTCCAGACTTTTTTGAGGAGATAAAGTTACAGAGTAAAAAGTCTCTCCCTCCTTCCTAGTTCAGTGTTTGTCTGCTCTGTAATGGTAGCCCACTTAAAACTGTACGGCTCTTTTGAAGTTAATTTAAACCCTCAATAGTGTATACTGATATTGTAACCTTGGATAAAAGCACCACCCAGCTATGGTTTCAGTTTTGCCCTTTCAGACATGTGGAAAGTGCCCCAGTATATTTCAAGGATTTTATAGTGGATACCTCTTAAAGAGGTGGGGTATGGTTTCAAAGCTTGATTGATGCCATGTACGCCGGGGACTGTTTCTCTATTTCTCTAGATATTTAACATTGTTTAATACTTTCTATTGGTTTAGAAGTTCCCATAGATTATTTTCCACTAACCAGAGAAAGCAGCTATTATAGCCAAACTTGGTGGATTTGGAGCAGTTTGCAAGCTCCATTTTTATTCATACTGGAAAGACAAAACTCAGTGTAAACTGAACCCTTTTGGGGTTGGTGAAGTTTGGGTATGTCTAGGTAGAAAAAATTTTCAAGTTTTTTTTTGGCCAGAAAGGGGGTATGTCTCCTCTGTAAAGCTCCTTTTCCTTGTTTTTATATCTGAAATGAGCCACTTTCTGTGGGTCAGAAACTGAGTTGAAGGCTTGGTCTTGCCTCTGGAAATAGATATCCTAGCATCTTATAGGGAGTAATTTGACTTGCTCATCCACATGAACTAGGCATCATTGTGGACAACTCAGTGAAAACCTCTGACTGTGCAGTGGTAAGCCAAAAAGTAAAAAATGTTAAAATGAACAAAATTGTGTTATTGTACAGTTCTGGCTACCCAATATCTGGGAAAATGTCTGTGAATCACCTCTGTTTTTGAGATGGGCTATATAGACCTGGGAAAACTCTGTATTGGAGATGACTATTGTTTAACACTTAGACTGCAGAAATGAGTTTTCCAGTAAGCCAAGGCCCCATTGTGTACAGCATTGCAAATGATCATCCCTGCCTCACTGTTTATAAACTAAACAACAAGACCGAACACAAGGATGAGAGAAACAAGTGGATGAGAAGGAAGGATGGAGTAACAAAAATAATAGTGTACTTTTAGCACAGACTATAGTTGCGTGCAATTCTTCGCTTACTGTGCATTTCATTAACAGGAAACACAACTGCCACCTGTCCTGCTGTTATCAGATTGCAGTTTTCTCTGTGTGTTCTGTAGAGATGAGTTTTGAGGAATGTCTTGAAGGAGGATAAAGTAGCGGCGTCATGGATTTTGACTAGGAGCCTTTTCTGTGCATTAGGGTAGCATGGGAAAGGGAACGTCTCCCCAATAAACACCTTCATACTATCTGACGACTGGAATGTTTAGTTGAGAAAGAAGACAAATAGGAGCAGTTGTAAAGGTGTAAAATATAGTGAATGTTGTACAGAAGGCAAGTTGGACATTCTGACTTCTCGTCTCATAACACTAGAAAAAAGGACATTAAATGGAAAGGCAACAAAATTAAAACTGATAGAAGGAAATACTCTTAAAATCAGTGCATGAATTAACCCATGGAACTCATTTCCACAACATCCAGCAAAGGCAAAGAACATAGGTTGAAAAAAGGATTAGATGCTTTATATAAATAACCAGAATATGGACACTTACATTGGGTGGTATATAAAAAATCAGAAGGAATTTAAACTTCCCTGCTCCAAGATTTAACCCAGTCATTAACTGTGTGAGTTAATGACTGTTATTCCTTAATTGGATGCCTCCCTGCTGAAACAGGCAAACTGTGTTCTCCACCTCCCACCCCCTAGTCAGGCTAGGCTGTTAACTGGGTGTCTCACACTTCAGGGTCCTTAGAAAACAGGAACTTTGGCCTGTCTCAGGAAGCAGACAAAGAACGTTAATGCCCAGGGATCCCACTTCTTTCCAGCCCACTGAAGCCTAACAAGTGATGCCCAGGGAACCTAAAAGAAGGGAAATAAGATCCTAGGCCTGACCCTGACATCAAATGGGACTATGCCTTTAGTAATGGGAAATGGCTGACTCTCCAGCCTTGGACCTTCATGAACCAGACGAAGGACATCAATAATGTTCCCCAGTGTTCGTTTCTATATGCGGTTTAAACACCCCAAGTGGCCAGAGGTGGTGAAAAGAGTGGGAGGGAGTGTTTTCTCTGCTTAAGAAGGAGCTGTGCCTCACTTCTATCTAGCATTTGATTTGCATCTTCTACTCATTGCTAAAAGACCAGACGGACTGATACTCTGCCTAACGTGAATGCAAAGGATGAGAGGTATGATGAAGAAGCTGCATCAGCCCTTATTTTGCTTATATCTGCTTCTCAGGATCTGTCCTGCTTTGGACGATGAGCTGGCTGGGACTGTATCCCTCAAAGACAAGAGAAACACATTATTCCAAAAGAGATTTTGACAGCAATTTCTGCAGCAGATGTTCTTAATCTGCTTGTTGACCTCCAGCACACTAGTCCAAAGGTATCTGTGGCTCATTGCACAGACAGTGGGCATGCAGGTGAAACAGCTTATGATGCCTTTCATGTACTTGGCAAGTGGAGGGGAAAATGGGAGAGCTTCATGGATAAGGTGATAGCGGAGGCAGGAGATCAGAGAAGAAATCTCACCCCTCCATGAAGCAGCATAGAAGGGGCTACAAGCAGCCCTTCAGGAACAGGCAGTCACCTTGTGCCCACCAGCCTTCTAGATTCCCAAAATGAGGCTATTTTTGTTAGGAATACAACTCTGGAATAAATCTCATTAGGGAAGCAAAATCTAAATCAGATTGGAATTCCAAAGACCCTGAAAAGATTTCTCTTTCAAATAGATTCTAGGGACAACTCCAAAATAGATATTTAGTAGAAACTGATCCTGTACCCCCAAAAAGAAATGAGATCCCAGACACCAGAGTCCAGGAAAGGTCTTGCATCTGCTACAGATTGAGGACATAGAACAGATCAAATGTGCAGTAGTATGGAGTACCAAAAAAGTGGTCATGCAAGCCATCTTGGTTCAGAAAGTGAAATTCTATCCCTTCATAATGATGTGTAATACACAGTTCTATATCTCCTTTGTCTTTGCGTTCTTGCTGCCAAAGGAGGTGCTTCCAGTGGATGGAGAGAACCATCTAGATAAGGCAGAAAGATTGCAGTCTTTTTACAGGAATGTGAATTTCTCTTGATTGAATACACAGACAAGGAGAAGTTAAAATGCGGTCAGCAATGTCTCTGACTTCTGCCCGAGTACTCATCCTGGTGGTATTGTGAAAACACCTCAGTGAGTCTGCTTCCACAGGAAGACTGCAGAGATTCCTACTCCCTTTCTTTCTTCCCCATCTTCAAACTGAGATTACCAGATTTAGTAATTTAATCTGTGGAGCTGTGGATTTGCCGCAGCAGGTTTGAACTGGAATATCTCATATTAGAACTGGAAAGGATCCTCATCACCAGCAGTACTAGAAAAACCTGCTGACAAAGGGTGTTTTTGTCCAAATAGGAACAAGGGAAAAATAAATTCAGCTGTCTGGAACTCAGTGTGAGATGGCTTGCTCCACTGCATGTCAAACTAGCAGTGCAACATAAGCATGTTTTAGTCCTTATGATAGCATCATGGTGATTGCATATTTGAGTAAGAGAGAAAAGGAGTCCCACAAACAGCTTAACTGGGTGGAAAAGCACATCATTCCATAAGTGCCCCATGTCAAGGGAAAGGCTCAAGAGGAAACGGAGACCGTACTGCAGGAAATGTAAATCCTTTGAAGGATTTCCATGTTGAGACCTAATAGGGAAACTTAGAAATTTTGTAAGACAAAGACTCTGAAGTGAAGGCAATAGATTCTCCCCCACAAATGGCCTTCTTAAAACATTTCTATCTATTCCATTCTTGGCAAAGACTAATAAGAATATTACTGGCAGAGGCTAGGGAGATCATACAATCATAGAAGGTTAGGGTTGGAAGGGACTTCAAGAGGTCATCTAGTTCAATTCCCTGTTCAAACCAGGACCAACCCCAACTAAATTATCCCAGCCAGGGCTTTCTCAAACTGCGTCTTAAAAACCTCTAAGAATAGAGATTCCACCACCTCCTTAGGTAACCCATTCCAGTGCTTCACCACCCTCCTATTGAAAAACTTTTTCCTAATATCCAACTTAGACCTTCCCCACTGCAACTTGAGACCATTGCTCCTTGTTCTGTCATCTACTACCACTGAAAACAGCTTAGTTCCATCCTCCCTGGAACCCCCTTCCAGGTAGTTAAAGGCTGCTATCAAATCCCCCCTCATTCTTCTCTTCTGTAGACTAAACCAGTCTAGTTCCCTCAGCCTCTCAGTCATGTGCTTCAGCCCCTAATCATTTTTGTTGCCCTCTGCTGGATTCTTTCCAATTTGTCCACATCCTTTCTCTAGTGGGGAGGCCCAAAACTGGAAACAGTAATCTAAATGAGTTTTCACCAGGGCTGAAAGTTGCTGAGGGTGCAAACCACCCCATCCTCCAGATCATGAAGTGTGTTACTGGCTGCCAACTAGACATCAAGCCATTGAGCCCGATGATCTAGCCAGCTTTCTGTCCATCTTATAGTCCATCCAACCTATACTTCTTTAACTTGCTGGCAAGAATACTGTGGGAGACTGTGTCAAAAGCTTTGCTAAAGTCAAGGTATATCATGTCCTAGCTTTCTCCACCTCCAAAGAGTCAGTCATCTCATCATAGAAGGCAATCAGGTTGGTCAGACATGACTTGCCTTGGTGAATACATGCTGACTGTTCCTGATCACCTTCCTCTCTTCCAGGTGCCTCACAATGGATTCCTTGAGGGTCTGCTCCATGATTTTGGGGGGGATTGAGGTGAGGCCGATGGGTCTGTAGTCCCCTGGATCTTCCTTCCCTTTTTTGAAGATGGGCATTTCTTTATCAGATGCAGATTGGCATAACCCCTATGATGTTGATGGATTCCTGGCCATGTAACTCAGTGACCAGTTGTCCATCAAGATCCCTGTCACAGGACGGACCAGGGTCCTTTAAGAGGCAACTTTTCTAGAACACTGTGATTCGTTAACAGCCTTGATGGAGCTGACAGAGGATAGGCGTCCTCAGTAAAGAGACAGGAAAAGCGGAAAGGTAGAACAGGGAATTGCAGAGCATGACAATGGGTTGTGGAGTGAAAACACGGGCACCAGGGGAGTTTGGATGCAGGGCCAGAAGGCTGAGCTCCAGCCAGGCAAACCCTGGGAATGATGGCTGAATCAGAGGATGGAAGACCGATGCTCCAGGCAAGGGAGGTTGGGCCAGGCCCAGTATAAAACTGGTTTAAAAACTCTGTGTGTGTTTTGGGCTACTGGGCAAGAGAGAGGGACCATGGAGTTCTGTGCAGGAGACTTGGTTTGCCGCCTGAGTGGAACTGGTGACGGGTAAATCAAAAGGAGCAGGGAGAGGAGCAGCCCAGGCCCCAGAAGGAGGGCTGTGCAGGTCCCTTAGTCAAGCAGGAAGAGGATTGGGCCTAGGTCACCTGCAGACTGCATGCAAGATGAAGTAAACTAGACACCACCAAGAAGGGATGGTTTTGTTTGAAATGCTGCAGACTGTGCAGTTCTGAAGGAGCTCTAAGGAGGGGGAGACAGAGGCAGTGGGTTGGGTGACCGTTGTTCTCCAGGGGTTCTCAGGAGCTGGCTAACTGCTTAACAGCTTGGAAATGCCGAGAAAACCACGTACACTCCTTGGGATAAACACAGTTAGCCACCTGCTCACATTCAGTAACCAAGCCACGGGTATTGGCTGTGCAGCCGTATAGACAAGTTAGCTGTAGAGCAATGGATGTTGCATCTGACTATTCCCAAACAAAGTTACACTTGTGACAGGATCTTAGCAGCGCTCAAGGTCAAGGCTCTCAGGAGGTACTTTCTAGCAGTCGCCAGTGTTATCTATTGCAGAAGGCCAGGATGATAACGAAACTCCATTGCATTACCAGATTCCCCAGAGCAGTGCGGCCATTATGCCAACCAGTGATTCAGGCTCCCTACAAGATGTCAGAACCGTGTGCACCACAAGGCCATAACCGGGGTGGGGTAAGCAGTACAGCCACCCAGGGCACAAAGCCATGGGGGTGGAAAAATGATGGGGGGAAAAACTGGTAGCAAATATGTTTCTTTTTCAAGTGCTTGCTCATGTCCATTCCATTATAGGTGTATGCATGTCTCCGTGCATGGTTACTGGAACTTTTTTCCCCTTAGCAGATCCCATAAGGCTGGCTTCAGCACCCCCTGAAACTCCTGCACACGAGGCGCTGTGGGCCCTGTCCCCCCTCAATTATTTCTTTCTGCCTGTGACGGTTGCTGGAACTGCCTGTGTTTGCATTGCAAGGACTTAATTCCCCTTGTTTTGAACTCTAAGCATGGTTGTTTGTGTTAGTTAGTTAGCTTAAGTAACTGTTATTAGTGGTAGTTCCATACTTAGGATAGTTCCAGCTGGGACTTTGCTGGGAGTGGGGTATGCCCCGGTCACCAGGCTTCAAACCGTGTGCCTCCTGCAGAAAGGCTTTCCTGCTAAGTGACCCCCACGACAGCTGCCTGAAGTGCTTGAGGGAGGCCCATTGTAAGGAGAAGTGCAAGATCTGCAATGCTTTCAAACCTTGGACTCAGAATAGAGAAATCCATCTGAAAGCCTTGCTTATGGAGGCAGCAGTTTGATGGGTTCTAAGCCAACCCGCTCCGCCTTGGCCCCCCAGAATGGCTCAGGAGATCCCCGGTATGGGGAGGAAGATCTCCAGCAGGCTGATTACCTAGGATGGAGCAGTGCTGCTCCTCTACAAATTATTTCAGGTCGCGGTCACCAGATTGACCTGCATCGAGGTGGGGAGCAAAGTCACCCTCCCAACACCGGTCTCGAACCCTGGCATCAGGAGAAGTCTACCCGAGGAGGTGGCACTGATGGCAATCGTCCATGGGGTGCCATTCCCCAAATGGAATTTGCCATTCCCACTCTCTGGCACTGAAGAGTTCGCCCACACTGAGGCGGCGCCGAACATGGTCGATGGAGACAGACTCACTGGATGAAGCACCCTCCCAGAGCCACTCAATGCTCTGGATGACTTTAGTACGCACCAAGAACTGCTCAGAGGATGGCCTCCGACTTGGGTCTGGAGGTGAAGGAGCTAAAGAAGTGTTGGCCAGCCTCTTGAGTGTACTAGCAGTGGCTGCCACATGCGGGTAGCCCTCCCCTTATACAAAGAGATGCTCAAGATGGGGTAGGCTTGTGACAAACCCCCTCCTCCATAGCCCCGATTATCTAAAGGGGCCAAGAAAAAGTATTACGTCCTAGCCAAGGGTTTGAATACTGGCTCACCCTTCCCTGGGTCCCTGGTGGTGGATGTTGCCAGCCACCAGGATAGGAAAGGGCACCCAGGCTCTACACTGAAAAACAAGGGCAATTAAAAGCCAGACTTGTTTGGGAGAAAAATTTATTCAACGGCAAGCCTACAGTTTAGGATTGACAACCAGCAGGCTCTCCTGGGCAGGTATAATTTGAACTCTTGGGGACTCACTGAGATGCGTCGCTGAGGCTCTGGCCCAGCACCAGGCACTGGATTTTTATACTATAGTGGAAGAGGGTTACCACAGTGGCTAGAGCAATGCTCCAGGCATCCTCAGATGCTGCTGATTAGGTGGGTAGAGCCATAGCCCTCGCCATCTGTATGCTCAGATGTTCGTGACTTCAGTCCTCTGGGCTGTCCCAAGAGGTCCAGCAGTCCGTCCAGGACCTTCTCTTTGATAGGTCGGCCTTGTTCTTGGATCAGATAGATGCAAAATTGCATGAAGGACTCGAGGGACACGCTCTGCTCCCTGGGCCTTTCCATGCTGCAGACCTCTCAGCATCAGGCATGTCCCCGGAGACAGCACCAGCAGAGGTATCAGGCATGACCGTTCATGACCTACGGGCAATGGGACAGAAATAGGGGGTCTAGGTGACGCCATCCGTCCCTGAGTTCCTTCTTAGTCCTTCAGCAAGGGTTATCTAGGCAGTCGGGCAATCAAACAGGACCTTTTTGATGGTGCTCCCCAGCCTGTATCCTTCCCCCCTTTTTAAACAGCTTACTTCCCTTCCAGTTCAAGTGGGTCAAAATGACTTTGGACCCCTGGATTCTTAGCATAGTTTCGGTGGACTATGTCCTCCAGTTCGTTGCTTCCCCTCCCAAAAAACCTTTCCCTCCGTTCCTCTTCAGGAACCCCTTTCAAGGTCAGCTCCACATTCAAGAGGTGAAGACCCTCCTCAGCCTGGGAGCAGTGGAAAAGGTCCCTCAAGGCATGGTGTGAAGAGAGTTCTACTTGAGCCATTTCCTCATTCCCAAAGAAAAAGGGGGTCTAAGGCCCATATTAGACCTGAGTTGTCTCAACAAATAGCTCAAGAGACTCAAGTTTCGCATGGTCTCCCTAGATTCCATAATCCCATCCCTGGATCCAGGAGACTGGTACGATGCCCTTGATCTCAAGGAAGCATATTTTTGTATCTCTGTTCTCCCCAGGCATGGATGCTTCCTTCGCTTCATAATGGCCAGCTTGCACTACTAGTTTACAGCTCTACCCTTTGGCCTGTCTTCATCCCTGAGGGTGTTCACCAAATGCCTGGCGGTGGTGGCTGTGCGCCTGAGGCGAAAGGGGGTGCAAATTTTCCCCTATCCGGACGATTGGATCATCAGAGGCAGGTCCAGGTTCCAAGTTCAGAGCTGCGTGAGCCTGACATGCACCATGTTGGCTGGGCCTGCTGGTAAACAAGCAAAAACTCCTGTGCAGCACGTTATAATTCATTGGCGCAATGCTGGTTGCTTCCGAGGCCAGGTCCCCTTTTATGGCCCACCTGCACCAATGCCCTGCAATAAGAGCCAGACGTCGCCTATGGCTGCTAGGACACGTGATGGCCTGCACCTGTGTGGTGAGGCTGGCTCACCTGAAGCTCAGGCTGCTTCAATCGTGGCTGGCTGCGGTGTACAGTCCACGCAGGCAACTTCCGGACTGGGTGGTCAGTCTCTCTCCTCCCCCTAGACTGGTGGGGGACCCCCCTGGCAGTGTTAGGGGGCATTCCGTTGGAGGAGCTGTTCCCTCGGTTACCTGGGTATCAGACACCTCAGGCGCAGGGTGAAGTGCCATGTCAGCGCCGACCTCTGCACACAAGGGCTCTGGTCGAGGGAAGAGAGGTGCCTGCACATCAGTGTGACAGAACTGTGAGCCGTTCACAGGGCTGGCAGAGTGTTTCTACGCTTCGTTGCGGGCAAGGTGATACAGGTGCTGACAGACAATACAGCAGCCATGTACTACATCGACAGCCTTACGCAGGGAAGCCATCTGTCTGTGGGACTTGGCGGTGAGGCACGTTTTTCGTTTGATGGCCTCTCACCTCCTGGGGGGTGAGGAACAACAAGGTGGACCGTTTCAGCAGGTCATTCTTACCCCCACCACGACTGGACACTGCACCCAGAGAGGGTGTCTATGATCTTCCGGAGGTAGGGCTCACCTCAGGTGGACCTGTTCGCATCAGCATGGAACAAGAAGTATCCACAGTCCTGCTGTCTCCATGGCCGAGGGCCAGGCCGATCGCCGGCACCTTCCTCCTGCAGCGGTAAGGGAGCTTCATGTTTGCATTCCCGCCCATACCCCTTCTGCACAGAGTCCTGCTAAAGATCAAGAAGGGCAAAGTGGATACTATCTTGATCGCTCTGGCCTGGCCACACCAACATGGGTTCAGCATGCTGCTAGACCTCTCGGTCGCCCCACATCTGGAGTCTCGGAGACAGCATGATCTCAGGTCCCAGGATCATGGTTGCCTCCTGTGTCCGGACCTGGATTTTCTATATCTCATGGCATGGAGGCTTTGTGGCTGAGCGACATCGAGCGAGCTTGTTCGTTGCAAGTCCTGCTGGACAGCAGGAAGCCCTCCACACAGGTCACGTACAGGGCTAAATGGAAGTGGTTTTGCCTGCTGCGCGGAGTCCCAGGGTATTCTGCTCAATCCCTTGCCAATGTAGAAGCATTAAAAATATTTCTGTTCTGTAGCTGAGGGAAAAAGATGCAGTTAGAGCAAATGATGATGATGGAACACTTCCAATAGTAACTTGGGAGGGAGGATGTTAGCTAGCAGCTACTAAAATTAAACATTTCTAAATCATCAGGTCCAGATAAGTTCCATCCAAGAATTTTAAATGAGCTGGCTGAGGAGCGCTCTCAACCATTAATGTTGACTTTCCAATAATTCTTAGAACTCTAGGGAGGTTGCAGAAGATTGGAAAAACGCTAATGGTTGGCCAATATTTTAAAGGGTAAACAGGACAACCTAGATATAATTTTAGGCCTGTCAGCCTGACCTCAGTCCCAGGCAAAATAGTGGAGTGGCTGATCCTGCACTAGATTAATAAAAAAAGATAATATAATGCCATCCACATGGATTTATTATCATAAATTCTGTCAAATTAACTGACTTTCTTTGGGGTTACAGATTTGGCCAGTAAAAGTAAGAGTGTTGTAATATTCTAAGGCTTCTGTAAGGCATTTGATTTGATACCATGAACATTTTGATTTAAAAGCTAGAATGATACAAAGTTAACATGGCAAACACTAAAGGGATTAAAAACTGACTGACAGGTCTCAAAATGTAATCTAAATGGGGACTCATCATTGAACGGATGTTTCTAATTGGATTCTACAGGGACCAGATGCTATTTAACACTTTCATTAATGACCTGGAAGAAAACATAAAATTACCACTGATAGTTTGCAAATGATCCTGAAAATTGGGGGAGTGATAAATAATGACTAGGATACACTGGCAGGAATTTACCTTCAGACTTGTGGAAACAAGCCAAACTGCTTGATTATGAAACACTGTAAACAGAACCTGTGAAATTGGCAAATTAAACACACAGCATGTCATCGAATGTTGGGGTCTTGGAATGCCAAGTCCTAACTGAGCCGCTTTGGCGGAGCGGCATGGTGGCCCCACAACTGATATAGCCATGGGTGCTGCAGAATGGAGGTGGTTTCAATGAGTGCAGGGCTGGGTTAAGGTCACTGTAGAGCAGGGGTCTCAAACTTGCGGCCCGCGGGCCAACTGCGGCCCGCGGGCTTGTGTTAATTGGCCCGCAGTCCGAATCCGGCCACAGGCTTGTGCTGTCAGTATTTTCTGAGCGGAGCTCAGGCAAGTTGTGGCCGTCTTAAAAAGGAAATGGCCGCCGAATGTGGCCGCACAGGGAGATTTAACAGCGGAGAGTGGAGTCTGCAAGTCCCTGTGAGAGCCTCTCTCTCTTCTACTGTGCCGCCGAATTTTACCCTGCGGGGAGATTTTTTCGGCGGAGAGTAGAGCATGAAAGGTAGAGCAGAGAAGTGTGTGTTATGCGTGGCCCCTCTGAACTCAACTCAATGTAAATGTGGCCCGCCATACCAATTGAGTTTGAGATCCCTGCTGTAGAGGTTTCATTGTACAAGTGTGTCACCTTTCTGTGGATCCCTT
The DNA here is from genome assembly GCA_007922155.1 of Mesoclemmys tuberculata. Taxonomy (NCBI): domain Eukaryota; kingdom Metazoa; phylum Chordata; order Testudines; family Chelidae; genus Mesoclemmys; species Mesoclemmys tuberculata. The sequence goes on from ML675640.1 coordinate 16,895,516, forward strand.
TCACAAGAAATCTGATACTCTGTGCTGTACTACACATACTCCTTCATCTACCAATTACTATAATCTCAGTGATACATAGATATGTTAGCATGCTTTTAGAAAAATAAAGGCAAAGACAAACATTTAGAAGCGATGCTGCGTTGGAGGGTAGGGGGAGAGAAACTCCTGCCATAAATACCTGTATAGGCCAGGGGAAATGTGCCAGAGCTACCATTTATATTTCCACCCCATCAGTACTCTTATTATTGACTAAGACAGTGAGCCCCAACCCTAGATGTGAGTCAAGGATGACCTACAGCCCCCATTAAAAAAAAAAAAACCAAACTAGCAGAGTTACACAAGATCATTGTAGGCACAGTGAGGAATAGAGCCCAGGTCTCTAACATGGTAGACTTAAAGAGACATGGTAGAATGCTCCCAAGCCCAGTTTGACACCCTTTGTGCAATTGAGGAGGATGAAACTTTTGGGAAAGGAGACCATCAAGCTGCAGTAGAGGGAAATTATTCTATAGTTGGGACCAGCCTTCCAGATGATGTCATGGTGTCATCTCTCTCTGAGGATGTCCCTCCTCGGGTGGGAACCCTGTTAAGAAGAGCCATGTAATAGTAACGGGTACTTGATTATAGAAAGTATAGATAGTTGGGTTTGTGATGACTAGGAGAACCATGTGGTAAATGACCTGCATGGTGCAAAGGTTGCAGACAGATCTCAAAATACATTTAGACAGGCTTATGTTCAGTGCTGGGAAGGAGTTAAGGTACATGCCATGGAACATGAACTCTGCCCTCTTCGGGTGCTGTCTCAATACACTCAAATTCGTGTTCGTACCTGCCTTTGCATTACAGATGATTTGGAACCATCAAATTGTGTATTTTATAACCTGTTAATTGCATGATTTTATTTTTATTATCCTGATTCACAGTGTTTAGCCGGGTCTCATTTCAAATTAGATGATAAACTGTTTGTGGCAGGGACAGTGTCTCGGTATAGTATCTAGTACAGTGGGTCCTGATCCTGGCTGTGGCCTTGAGGCACTATTGCAATGTTACAGTTTTTTGTCTGGGAGTATTCTTCTGTGTGTTTGTCAATGCAAGTATTGCTGTTATATTGCCCCAGGGTATATTCATTCATTTCCCTTACAGGAGAGAACTGTGCTGGGGTGCTTCCTGTTGGAGGAAAACTCTAGAGTGGAATAACATTTTAAGATCAAAGTAATTGCTGCTTTGTCTGATGCTTTTTCAATCTTCATTTGGAGTGTTTCACTGCTTTTGGCTTCCTAAACGTTTTGCACTTGGGGTTTCCAATTCATCTGTTACTGGCAAATCTGAGTTCTGTTGCATCACAATTGAGATAAGTATAAGGACTGTAATAAAAGAATTTAACACTAAAACAGCATTTCATCTTCAAAAGTGCTTCATAAGTATTAATTCCACCACCAATCACCACAGCACCCCCTAGGAGGCAGAGGAGCATTCACTTGTTTTACAAACATAGAACGTGAACCAAACCAGTTGGGTGATTGACCCAGGCGGCAGAGGAGTCCAGATCAGAACTTCTAGTACATCGCACAATGGGTTTCTGATTTTGATGTCGGTCTCTGGGGGTTACTGTACTGCAAATACAGTACAACATGGTGCTGTTCTCTATGTTGCTCTCTTGAAATTATACTCTGAAGTTTTGTGATGTACTTAGGCAAAGGCCACTGCATCGAAACAGAGAGGATTTGCCACTAGTGTACTAAAACGCTAAGTGATTGGGTACCTTCCTTTTTCAGTCTAGATTTTTATGTCAATTCCAGTCTCAAGATCAGAAGCCTAACTCTAGAGATGCCTTTAAAAGATGCGTGGTCACCTTTACCTTCTATCTTTAAAGGAAGAGACTGGTCCCTTTAAAATAAAACTTGTCCCATCACTCCAAATAGCTGATATATCAATGAACTATGGAACTTCACTCACCTTCTGATGTACCACTGTCTGAACACCAAACAGATATTTCTCTCTCTAGAGTGTATTTCACTGATACATATCCTATGCTTTATATTAAGGCCACCATTGAAATATTTTGTTGTTTCCATCATAATGATCACTGTCATGTTTATATTTTAATGTTTCGGTTAAGGCTTTTACCAACTTCTTCGTTTCTTCCCTGGTTCTGTTTCAGATGCATCCACTGGGACTGTGTAATAGCAATGATGAAGAGGACTTATATGAATATGGTTGGGTAGGAGTGGTGAAACTGGAACAGCCTGAGTTGGAGCCTAAACCATGCCTCACTGTCCTGGGCAAGGTAAGGGAAAACCCCCCACCAATAATTTGGATAAATGGTGCTTACAACTCTGTTTCTGGAAGGGGACAATCCCATCTTGTGACGAATGAGCAACACAGGAGGAAATGGGTTTTTTCCAAAACTCATCTTTTCTGAGGTCTCCAGTGAGTACGCTACTTGTACAAAGCCTGGAAAAGGGCATCTCAGGTCTAGAAAATGACTGGAGGAAAGGAAAAACTTGGGCAAAATAGGCCAGTTAGCTCAAGGAAGAGTTTCAGTTAAGTATTATGTGCTGCTGGTGGTGGTCTCATTGCAGTTATGCAGGGGGTGCATAAAACGGGGGAGAATCACTGAATTCATAGATGCCAAGGCTAGAAGGGACCACGGCAATCACCTAATCTAACCTCTTACAACACAGGCCAGCCAACCTTCCCAAAATAATTTCTAGAACAGCTCCTTTCTAGAACATCCAATCTTGTTTTAAAAATGGTTAGTTTTGGAGAAGCTACTACAACCCTTGGTAAATTGCTCTGATGGTTAATTACCCTTACTGTCAAAAAATGTATGCCTTATTTCTAGTCTGAATTTGTCTAGCTTCACCTTCCAATCATTGAATCTTGTTTCTCTGCTAGATTGAAAAGCCTATTATTAAATACTTGTTCCCCATGTAGAATCTTACAGACTGTAATCAAGTCATCCTTTAGCATTCTCTTTGTTAAACTAAGTATATTGAGCTCTTTTCTGGGAGTGTTGTAAAGACACAAGGCATGAAAAATTTACTGCATATGTACTAGCTGGGGGTTAATATGAAAGTTGTAGGGAGGGGTGAAGGACCAGAGAAGACTAGGGGCGATGTCCTGGTGAGAAGTCCAGCACTCCTCTGCTGGGCAGTGGGCAGGGTAGTGGGGATTCATCCTGCACGTGTGTGGCCCTGCTCGGGGACTCAGTCTCTTGAACCAGTCTTTGGCGACTAGCTCCTTTCCCAGCTTCATTTGGCAGCTGGGAGGTGGGAGAACGCTTCCCCCCTTCCCCTTCTTATACCAGAGCCTCTGGATTACTGGGACTGTAGGGGAGGATATCTTTCTGACTTCCAGCACAGTAAGGAATTTCTTTGTTCCTTCTCCACCCTCCTGACTATTGGAAGAGCAGGTGAGTCTTGGCTATTCTACCCATTCCCAGTCTCTCTGTTGCAGTGAGGGTGTCTGTCTGAGCTGTCATACTCTGCCAGTCTCCCTTTTTTGAGAGCTCCTCTCCTCTGGATCCAGGGCATGCCTCTGTTGTAGTGCAGGACTCAGGCAAGCCAGGAGCAGCAGTACTTGAGAACTGACTTGACGGTTCCACTGCTGCTCACAGGATCCTGAACAGGAACCATACAGCTGAACAGAGTCCTGTTGACTTCATGTTGCCACTGGGTAAGGCTCTGAGCTGCAGCTGGGCCACCAGCATTACGCTGAAGGTAACTTGAGACTAGAAGACTCCAAACTCACTGTCCTCAGTTCTGCTATCCTGGTTCAGTCTCCAACTCTCTTGATCTTCTAGCCAAAGTCCTGCGTGACCACTCATGTTTTAGGATTTTCAGAGACTAAGGTTTAAAGAAGAGATGCATTATAGATGCATTGGTAGTGACAACTAATTGGGATTGCTTAATGTTTTCTATTATAGGGCCTTGTTTTACAGCCACAAGACTTTAACCGTTTGGGTTATAATTTTCTATGCTGGCTGTTCTCTTCAAACTACATTTTTTGGAAAGCTTCAGCAAAAGCTATTCAGCATTCCCAAGCACGAGGTTAGGGGGAAAATGTTTAGCCCATTTAAAAAGTTGTTGCAGCCATTTCATTGATAAACTCTAGTGCCTCCATGCATTGGATCAAGGACTTGAAATTTGGTGTGTGTGGGTGCCCCATGGTCAGAGAGGTGCCTTGGTCAGTCCTGTAAAAATACAGTCAAATTTACCTGTATTTTACGCTTCTGAAAAATCATTTCTATATGCTCAGAGGTTTGCTAGAGATTGGGAGACAAGTTCTTTGACCATTCTGTCTGGACTGAGCGTGCTCCAGTCCAGGATCATAGTAGCTGAGCAGGACTTCTTTGCGTTGGTTCTGCACTCAGACTTTTAAAAATGGCCATATTAAGGTTGTGCAACCTTAATTCAGTCCCTTGTGTGTATAAAATGTAATAGCGTATGATCATGTGATTTAAAAACTATTTCTGCCACAGCATCCTGTCTCACCCAGTGTATAGGATAGGTGTTGCTCTGGGAATGAGTCTGGGCTGTGTACTGAATCAGGCTGTAGTTTAAAGAACCCCCACCTCATTTGCTGAAGGATTGAAAAGCGTGTAGTGAATGAGACGGTATTGTAGAAAGAAAAAAGATCTTGTGGCTGAGTCTATTTAATGCCATCCTAGAGAACTGAATTCTATCCATGTGTGTGCTACAGACGTTCCCATGTGATGCTTAGTAAGTTATTTAAACCACACTTTTCACAGCTGGCCACTAATAGTATTCCTCATTTTTTGGGTGTCTGACTTGAGATAGCTGGGATCTGATTTTTGGAAGCACTGAATGCTCATAACAACAACTGTGCTTTGACTATGTAAAGTGTGATGAAAATTCTCTAAAAAGGAAGAATAAAATAAAAAATCTGGCCCTCTAGTCATCTTAAATTGGGATCCCAAAATAATGGACATTTTAGGCAATTTTGGCTTTAATCTCTCTGTCTCCATTCCCCATCTGTAAATTGGGGATAATATCACCTTACCTTACAGCAGTGTTCTGAAGATAAATTAATTGTCTGTGAAGACAGTGTGGTGATGGGCATTGGAGAAAAGTCCATGAGGATATTAATAATTCTGTATTCAGCTAGGGTTTGGCTTGTGTGCAGTAAATAAGGCCTAAAGCCACACACTGAATAAGGATTAAAAATAATACTGAAAAATTAGGAAGCATCATCTGCACTGTGCACTGAATGAAGTGGGAGTCTTCTGGAGGGGAAAAGGCAACCTCTAACTGAAGATATCTCAATGCATACATGCAAGGAGGCTGAATTAAGATTTTCATAGACAACCGTAATTCTGTCATTTTCTAACTTTTGAGTCCTTGACTTTATGACTTTAATCTTCTTTCATTGTGCATTGGTGTATGTAATTAAACTATAGAATGATATTGGTTTGCAAAGTAAGTCATTTGTCCTTACATCTGTAACATTTTATAGCCCATTACGTGTTTTACAGTTTTTACTGAATTTTTATTTCTCATTTATAGTGAAGGGCTGATGCTGAAATTGGGCAGATGCAGCAATGGAGCGTGCTTAATATTCCGGTGACAGAAATAATTTGACGGGTGTTGCTCCAACTTGTTATTGTGGCCTTTCACCTGACTAGTTATTTCAGCGTGGGGGAGAGCTCTAGTGAAGGCACCCATCTTTCAGAGAGTGGGAGGAGGTTGGGAGGCCTGAAAATGCCTTCCAAGCTTCAGATACCTTGGATTTCAGCTGTGCCAAAGGAACTTGTTCGCTGTGTTTGTTACGTCATCTGCAGATCCTCTCCAAACGCATTGCTTACAACTGATATCACATCTTCCCTCAAACGTCTTGCAGATGGCATCCACTAAAGGTAATGGTCTCTCTGCCTTGCTGGCCAATCTTGGTTTTCACTGGAGAGACAAAGGAGGAAGTGTTAAAAAGGTTTTGTTTTTTGGCTATGGAGTTACAAGGTCATTTTCACAATACATTGTTACTTGAAATGCACTGGATCCCACACAGACCAGAATTGAAAGGAGTCCTGCTTTTGTACTGAGTGCTGGTAGTAGATTTAGTATCTTTACTCTTCATTTTACACAACATTCTAGTACAATTTCCAGTATAGATTCAAAGGCTAGAAGTGTATAAAAGGCAGACACAAGCCTGAGTCATGTTGCAAACTCATTGGGGGGTTCTGCATTGCCGGGATTTCGGACAAAGGGCTTGTGCTGTCTAATAATCTGTATGGCAGCTTTCATGAACTCTGAGCTGCTGTATAATGCATAAAAGATAGTACAAACTAAAATTCAGCAGACTAAAAGAAAAAAAAGTTTAGATTTAAACAAAACTAGTTGTTAGTGGTTAGTTTCCTGGGAAGGATAAATGAGATAGGGTCTGTAAACATGTGCATGGAACAGTATGAACAGCAGTAAGTGTCAAAAAGATCATTTTTAACTTTACAGGTATGCATTTGTTGTCTGAATAAAGGAGCAGGAGGTGAAAAAAGGAGCAATGAAAAATCAAATGGTCCATGAAGTTTGGACAGAATGTGAGGCAGCTGTTAGATGGAATCTATATAAATATGGGGAGAGAATCTGGATGAAGATATTCCTAAGGCTCAGTCTAAAGGGCTGGGAATGATATGGGAAAAGTAAATCTTAGCCTTTTTGTATAGATGCAGTTTAGTTTCAGCTGTGTTGGTTCCAGGATATTAAAGAGACCAGGTGGGTGAGAGAGACAAGCTTTTGAACCGCACAGAGCTCAGTGCCCAGACCGGAAGATGAGCTGTGTGTGGCTCGAAAGTTTGTTTCTCACCAACAAAAGTTGGTCCAAGAAAAGATATTACCTCACCCACCCTGTCTCTCTAATGGTTTTGTTAGGTCCTAAACACATAAACTTCTGTTTTTTCAATGATGTTAAATGCTAAAAAATTCTTGAATACCTAACAAATGATCTCAGCCAAAGAGCATGAAATTAGGGGGACACATCCTCAGGATAAACTAAAAAGAACCTGTCTCTGTATCTTTTGCATGCAGAAAGTAATTAGACCCCCGACGATTAAAGCATTAAGTAACAGCTGATACAAAAGTCAAAAGCAGTGGTTTAAGAAGAGAGGTTGTGGAACATTCCACACAAAGATGTAAAGATTCATTTGAGTTTTGCCATCAACTACACAAAAGAATAATCTTTGAGCAATTGTAGGGGTCAAGCTATGAGTTAAGAGACCCAGATACAATACAGATGGCAATCCTTGCATAAATAGGTAGGGGCCAGGATTGGGACTGGGAGACAGCATTTCACTTGCAAGTCACCAATGACCACCATGAATTCTGAGCAGGTTGTTAGTGACAGACAATTACCATCTGATAGCTCTTTGGCCTGTGTGGAATGATTCTGAGGGAGGCTCAATCCAGTTTCCAGTAGAAAGGTGATCCCACCATAAACATGCCATCATAATTTTCATTAATTGCCCCCTCTTGTTGGTAGTCCTTTAAAAAAAAAAAAAAAGACACTAAATAAACATGGAAACTAATTTTTTCCCACCCTTATTGCTAATCCCAGCACGTCAGGGATGAGGCATGTTGGCAGATGGTGCCTGATGGAAGCTTGCACTGCCACTGCCTTGGCTGTTCTCACTCTATGTATAAAGAGAGAATTCTAGTCTCCAGTGCTTTCAGACAGTAATTTTCATGGGCAATGAACACATGGACAGATCTGGACACACACTATAATCCTCAAAAGCAAATCTGTGGGAGTAACGTGTGTTCTTCGAGTGCTTGCTCATGCTGATTTCAAGCAGGCAGGCAGGCACTGCACGCACAGTCATTGGGGAAACTTTCCCCGCGGTACCTGTCAGGTTGGTGCAGGTGGCCCACTGGAGTGGTGCCTCCATGGTGCTGTATCTAGGGACCTGCTCTCCAGTTCCTTTTTACCACCCGTGCCAGTCATTGGAGCCTCAGTCTTCTTGCTTCCACAAGCGTCCTCCGTGTTGTTCATAGCGGTTCCTGCAAATACTTAGAGATAGCTGGTGGCGGCGGTGGTGGTTGTAGTTATATAGTAGATAAGTGTAAATCGTATTAAAGGGTGTGTTTGTTTCTGGGATCCCCCTCACGAGGTCTCTGGGGCATGCCTCAGGCCCAAGGCTTTAAGTCTTGCAGATCCTGCCCCAAGGCTATGCCGAGAGGCAACCTGCAAGTCTCCTGCCTAAAGAATTTGGGAGAGTTGCGCCAGACAGATGGTTGTAGGATCTGTAAGAGCTTTCACCCAAGGGGCCATAAGGAGGGGAGTGTGCGCCTAAAGCAAATCCTCATGGAGGCAGCTCTTTGGCCACAACCTCAAGACCATGCACCGAACGTGTCAGTGCGCAGTGCCTTGGTGTCTATTAGGGCACCAAAGAAGACTTTGGAACAGAGAGAGCCTCAACATCGACACTCGCCAGTAGAAAAGGCAGCTCGGCACCAATCCCATTCTCTGGTGCCCCCTAAGAAACACAGGGTGGACAGAGGGAGCTCGCCTACAGTGCAGCCTATTGGCAAGGATGCTGGTCCTTCACGACCACAGGAGTGTTCAGCGCAAAGGTCCCCGGGTCTGTTAACAGCAGCTTTCCAGAGAGCGCCTCTGAGCCCGGTGAGTGGGTTTCCTAGCAAAGAAGAGCGAGGTAGAAGAGCCAGACCTCCCCTCCACGCTGGATATGTTTGAGGTGGTGCGGGAGCTGATCGCCATGATGGTGCAGCAGTCGCCTGTCTCCAGACAGAGGGCACTGGACACAAGACCTCCAGCACCACTGGTCACGGCGCAGTCTAGAGGCAAGCCACCGATGATGAGACATAGGTTGCTGTCCCCTAGACATCGGTCGCCAACCCCATGGCATTGATCAAGTCACCCAGGCACTGTTTGCCTTCCTCACAGCACCGGTGCCAATCGGCCTCTCAGCACCACTCTCCCGTGCCTTGGCACCTATCTCCCGTTTTCAGATCGCAGTCACCACGCCACCCATCTCCTACTCCTTGATGCTGATTGCACTCACTGTGGCACCGGTCCTTTGCACTTCAGTGCGCACTGCCACCAGGGACTGGACCAAAAAGGTTGGTGGGCCGTATCTGGCCTGCAGGCCGGATGTTGGACACCCCCGACCCAGCCTGTGTGCAAGCCCCTGCTCTAACAGCTCACTCCATGAGATTGAGGCTTCATCAGCAGCGTTGCTGGCACACATTGCCATGCAGGAAATCGGTAGGGCTGCAACCTTGTTTTCTAGTCACATGTTTACTTTGTGTTATGCCATCACCCAGCATGCCAGAGATGACGAGGCATTTGGTAGAGCAGGGCTCCAGTCAGCAATCTCATGAGCTGTGATGCCTCCACGGTTGTTCTGCTTATGAATCACCTGCTTGGAGTCGACAGGAGCAAGCATTTGAAGAAGAAAAACGGTTACTTACCTTCAGTAACTGTTCTTCGAGATGTGTTGCTCATGTCCATTCCAAGACCCACCCTGCCTACCGTGCTTGTCAGAGCCAATCGACAAGAAAACTGAGGAGGCCTGGGTCGGCAGACCCCCACATACAGTGCTGTGGAGGCACCACTCCAGGGGGCGCCTGCACTGAACTGATGGGTATCGCTGAGGGAAATGTTTCCCGATGACTGCACGCGGCACGTGCACATCTGCTTGGAATGAACATGAGCAACACATCTCAAAAAACAATAGTTACGAAAGGTAAGTAATGGTTTTTATGCAATTAATCAACCTACCTGTTGAAACCACTGTTACAATATCGGTCAAGGCTAAGAACATGAATGTAATGTAGCAGAAGGTGACAGGAGAGATGGGCAGCATTTGACTTCTAGCTGCTCTTGTTAAGAGTCCTTCTAGCAATTTTGACAACGGGATTCCAGGCAAATAGAAAAATGAGTTGGGTGTAAATACGGTTCAACAAGTGCTGCCCTCATACTAAAATGGAGCTATGAGGCTGATTATAAACCATGGTGGTAACCTTCGTGTGTTCTCTGCTGTGTCACTTTTAAGAAAATGTCCAATGTAAAATGATACTTGGCAGATTGGTGCAGCCTTTGGGGGAGAAGGGAAAGCCTAGAGACAAGAGTTTTGTGGAGTTCATAGCAATGCAAGGGATTTCAGGTGAAATACATGGCAGTGTTGCCAAAAGTTTCTTTAAAGAAAAAAGTTATTTTTCACTTGATCTGCTATTGCCATCTCCATCGAAGAAGCCTGAACACCTCTCGGATCTGTCCTTTCCCCCCAAAGAAGTGTCAAGTAATGGTTTAAAAATGTGGTTTAGGTACTTGGCACATACTCAGCCAGACTGTCTACATAGGCTATCTCCGCTAGTGTGCATCCATGGCCGAGATGATAAATTTTCCTTTGTGAGCATCTTTTTTTTTTTTACTTGCAGATTCAAATAGTTTCTCTTTCAAAAGACATTTTTGCATGAGATGGGCTAGTCTCTAACAACCTGCAGTGCAGGGCTGCTGAATTTTAATTACATAATGAATCATAGGCCACAGAGAGATTCTGCTTTGCCTGTCTGCATTCTGACTAAGGGAACAATGGAACTGCAGTTGGAATTTCTCCTCCTTTCCCAGATCCCATGGATTTCCTAACTATGAGGTCAGGCTGGATCTGCTAGTATATCTCCTTCAGCCTTAAGTTCATTGGAAGCCATTCTGTTGACTCTCAGAACCAAGTTTTTATGTGAAAAGTGGTGTGTAAATAGTTGGCTTATTTTGATGGTAGGAAGAAAATTGGTGCCATGGAAATAAAGACAAGGGTTTGCCTACACAGAAGTTTAATTTATATTGATTTAAAAAACAATTAACTTAAATGGCTGCCACTTTCTGTATGGAGCTTAGCAGTTTAAACCCAATTTGTATCTGTTTACTTGGATCTAGAAATTACAGGCTGCGAATTGAACCAGTATAGACTACATTTAAACAGATACAAGAGTGTCCGTATACAGAGCTGCACTAGTTTAACTGAACTGGTTCATAATCACACCTTCAGTTATACTGGTGCAACTTTGCACTGATCAGGCTTAAAGATGACTCAGAAGATGAAGACAAATAATGTGTAGAAAGATGCTATTAGAAATAACAGGGGAAGTGTCAGAATGAGAGTGAGGAGCATTGGTTTTTTGTTTTTTGTTTTTTCAAATTAGAAAGCAAGAGGGAGAGAACTGAAAGTGAATTTAGGGAGAGTCACAATTTGAAATATAGAAGAGCAGGGCACGGGAAGATACTAAAATCTAAAAAGCTGCTTAGCAGTGCTGTCCATCCATAACACAGTGGTCTGCCTGTTTGGTGCATGGGTTCTTCTCCGGGCAGCACATTTTTCAGTAGCTGTACACCAGTTCTCTATCCATTCATTAAATAGGCCCAGTAGGCATATAGTATTTAAGAACAAAAATGTTTAATTCTAGAGAGATCTTTGCATCACAGGAAGTCTGTCAAGCAAGATTGAACATTATATGGTATAATGGAAATACAAGCACAAGAGTGTCATCCTCTTGGCTCCCTCCTAAAAACAAAACTGGGCCCTGGTTGGGAAAGGGGTGTGTGTGACAGCCTTGATTTAGCATCTCCTTTGATCACAGTGCAGCCCTGTTTAAGGCCCTGCTGCATGCAGGCAAAGCAAAGGCTTGGGCTTTACTGATCTGATGAGCTCCTGAATAGGGCTGGAAGGGGAATGAAGAAGGAACAAGAAAGCTTTGAAAATGAAAAGGAAACCCCATGAACCCAACCGGCATTATTGGCTGGATTTGCCTACCAGGGAGCCGCTCAGTTTCTGCCAGGCTAATTCTGCTTCATTCCCCCTGCCCCTCCTCTCTCATCTTCTTTCAGACAGTTTTTTTTCTTTTTGTCTTGTTTTGTTTTTGAATCATGGCTGTAGCTCCTTGGTTCTCAGGCTAGGAACCCACTGAGCCTGTTGCCATGGTCACTGGGAAGCTCTTAGTGCCATTTGCTTCAAAGGGAACCTTTTCCCCTTCTAGAATTCCTGCCTTCTCAATGTAGGCAGCACAATGAGACTCGTTCTCCTTCGTCGGCCAGGCCTCTCCCCCACACGCTGCAGCAGCACAACCTTGCCTTCCTCCGCTTTCCAGAGTAAAGTTTTCTGAAGTTACAATGGAAGCGCCTGCACATGCTGCATGGCTGCAGGCAGGCAGTAGCTGCCTTTGTGCTACACGCAAACTTGTGGGTGGCTCTTTGACTGGTGAATTCCCAGTGTTGACTGGCTGTTGGTTTTTAAAAAAGTTAAACTGGTGGAACCTAGAATTGCCAGTGCTCTACCTTTTCCCCCAGTGATCCTGGGGCAGGACCAGAGGCGGAATGGCAAGCAAGAGATATACTGAAGACCAGCTTTTAAACCACCAAACCTGCCCTCTCCTGCCAGCCTCAAAGTCCTCAGGAAGTCATTTACTTTTCTGTGCCCCTCCTAAGGTCCACTGAAGAGGGATTTACCTTTTGTGGCTCTTAGGAGGTGTGGAATAGTACGGCTCCACTCGCATGAATCTCAGCAAGGGGGAGAATGCACCCATCTCTAAAACGGTTGGCTTTCCTCAGTCCAGTATTAGGACTTCTTAAAAAGCTAAGTATAATTCCACCATCTCCTTCCTCACCATCCATATATTGCTTTATTGCCCTTAATTTTAATCAGAACATTAATATACATTGATTGACTAGAAGAACTTCTTGTGTTGTGTCATGATCATATTTCATTGCAATTGGTGTGAGGCAAAGTTAAGGTTGTGGTTGCTGTCTTGAGAGAGTCAGTATCTTGTTTGCGAAATGTAGCTGTGGCTTTTAACAGTCTGGCTCTCTAACACTTTTAACTCAAACATTCTTACCAGCTAATCAACATTTAAATTGCAGATTTACATGTGCAGCCCTAGTGCTAATTTATGGAGTATGGTGTTCTAACAGGAGAGGCTTTTAGTTCTGATTTAGTGGAATATTTAAGAATTTTTTTGGGGGAAAAATGGAACACTAATTAGCAATCTGGTTGATCTTTCATTTGTCCTGTCCTTGTATTGGAGTTACGTCCCAGAATGTTATGTGACCATGACCTGAGCTCCTTTACTTTGTGAGGTTGGCTGCTTTTTATGTTCAGTTCTAGGTCTTATTCAAAGTCTTTGTTTCTAAATGGTTACTTGCGGAAGATATACCCATAAGCCTTTGCAGACAGAGCTGCAGCAGGAGCTGTTCAATTTCTTAACTAGGCTTTTGAAATTGTTGGGAAAGAAAGTTTTTAGACTGGAAGTGTACTTGCAATTGTGTGTTTAATATTACAGTATCAATACCATGTTTTGACATTGTACAGAAAATGGGTGAAGTTTCTGTCCTAAGGAGCTTGTCCTAACGTAGACACTAAGAACTGAACATACCAGTTACTCAACAGAACAGTCCATAAAGCACTTTACAAAACTACCATCTACAAAATGGCTCTCAAGAAACTGGTTCTTGGACTCAGTTGAAATGTTTATGCTCTATTAGTTCTGCATGCAGAAGCTTCTGGTACACCTGAGGTAGGGCACATGCCACAGAGAAGACAGCCTGATAAGTTCCCCTCCATTTCAGATTTCGTCACCAAGTTATTTGTCAGATAGGAGATCCTATTTTGAAGGACTCATACCTAATGGAAGCCCCTTTTAGGAAGGATAGCATGGTTCTGAGACATGGTACAGTTACGATTCTCTTAACATATTCTGGTTAATACTTGCACAGTACTTTTCAGACAGTTATAAGTACTATATTGTTACTTGCCTACTTTTCCTGTATGCCCCTCTGATTTCCTACAAATCTGTGATGAATAGAACTCCACCCAGTTTGCTGCAAGAAAATTCAGAATATCAATAACACTCTTCTCAGCAGTAAATTCATTTGTATTTGAAAATAGTTATACATGACATTTCATATTTCTGATCCAGTTGTTAGCCGTTTTGTTAAAAAAGGTATGAGAGCAAAGCAGGTGGTGAACTGACTTATACCTAAGGGTTGAATTTTAAAGTCTGGCATGTAATTATGTGCACAAAAAGGAAGCGCAATTGCTTTTGTAATCTGCAAAAATAATTTCCATGAATGCATGCATTAACTGGGTAGTTGAATGAAGAAATGATTAAGTCTGTTCCAGTTGCAGGAATTGCGTATGCCAAGTAGGGCACAGTTGCATGCCTAACTTGTTGAAAATCATGGCTGAAAAACATACTCGTGTATGGAACAAAAATTCAGTGAAGATAAGTCTAAGGTTTAAAAAACCCTCAATCTAGGTATTTAACTTTTAGTAATTCTCTTTGAGAGAAATAGTTCTGCACTGGAAGCTTGTATTAGCCCCTTCAAGCCCTATAACTTTCTGTGAAAAGAGGGGAAGCCATTCTAAGCGCAAAATGGAAAAGCTCTTTTGAATGAAATATAGGCTGGCCTGGCATACATTTCCAATGCTACTTACTAGATCTAAAAGTCAAGAGCAGCCACTGTGGTCATCTAGTCTATGATGGAACTGTACTCACTAATGCTTGCATTAGAAGGAATTATATTTTCCAACTGCGTAAGTGAACACTTTGAATTCTAATTATTTATGTCCAAACTAGCACATGTAATTTAGAAAAAACACCCAATCTTGATTTACAGGGATGATGAATCCATTACGTTCCTTGGGAAGCTGCTCTAATAATGTAATACCTTCATGGATTTTTTTAAAAATTGCTTCTTGCTTCCAGTTTGAATTTTTGTAATTTCAACTTCTAACCACTAGGACTTGTTATGGATTTGTCTATCTTTAACCAGCCCTTAAAATCAGAGTTTCCTACCACAGGATTATAAACTGTTCTCAAGTTTATACCATGTGTGCTTTATATGTATAATTAAAAAAATACATATAAATGGACAAATGCTTCATTTAACCAAGGCTGTACACAGATAACTGAGGAAGAACAGGGGCTTTGTAATGCCTTGTGGGGGGCGAAGGGAGCACACGACTTTGTTCTGTTAAATCAATGGTGGTTCTTTGAGTATTGTCCCTATAGGTGCTCCATGCACGTGAATTTGCATCCCTGTGCAGCTGATTGCTGTGTGCTGGTTGGGCCGCAAGTGGCACACGGACAATGGGTTCAGAAACACAGTGTTAAATGATTTATAAAACACAGCTGAGAGGGGCTGCCACTTGAAGGCAAGATGCTAAAAATGTAGGATACAAAAAAAAAATAAAAGAAAATCAGTTCAACAATAAGGAGGGTGAAGATGCAAGAAAAAGAGTGTTTTCGGAGGAGAGAATAGCTCTAATGTGTATGATAAATTGAGCAGAGCATGAGCTTCAAATCTGTCCACTGTGGAACTTACGGCAGGAGCCGCTTCTTTAAGTCTCGGGTCTCAGAAGGGATCTTGGTAATTGTGCTTGTATTTTCATATTGTATTTTTACATCCATCTATCTT
The DNA here is from genome assembly GCA_007922155.1 of Mesoclemmys tuberculata. Classification (NCBI taxonomy): domain Eukaryota; kingdom Metazoa; phylum Chordata; order Testudines; family Chelidae; genus Mesoclemmys; species Mesoclemmys tuberculata. Next base: position 16,910,954 of record ML675640.1, read on the forward strand.
ATGCATCCATATTCTTTTTTACTTGGTGCTGATAGATTACAGGCTGTGCTGTATAAAGGCCAAAAATAAGACATTCATTATCCTGAGATGCTAACAGAGGTGCCCAGAAGGCTACTCAGTTGGAGATCCAGAGACCGGATAACACTTGTTTTGTTTTTAAATTTTATTTGCATCTAGGAAGATGGGAGGTTTTCATAATAGCATTTATGTCTTGCTTGACTAGTTCAAAGTGCATTTGATATCAGCTCATCATCCTTTGCAATGTCCCTGTGGGGTAAGCAGGTATTCTCGGATGGATATAAATGGCAGCAAAGAGGGAAAAAGATTTGCCCACAGCCACCAAGTGATTCATCAGCAGAGGCATGATCAAAACTATGTACCTCCTGCTTCCCAGTTCCCTGCTCAGTCCTCTAGACCATACTACCTTCCAACTGCAAGCCCATTGAACAGATTTAAGAGGGACTTGAATGGGGAGAAGGAAGTGACTTGGCAAACTGGTTCAGAAGGGGGCATAATGTTGTTATTGTGAGGTCAAAATTTTAAACTTGAGATACCTTTTCTTTTGTCGTTCCTCCTAAGCCTCTTTTCTGGCTCCATGATGATTTCCCATCTTTATTTCAGCAGTCTCCTTAAGGAAGAAGAAGTGGAAGGATGTGAGAAGGGGTAAGACAGTGTTCAATTGACAGGTGAGGAAGCTAATTATGGATGGCAGTCTGGGGGTGTGTCAAGAGAAGAGGGTTTAGGAGGAAAGATAAGGAGTTGGATCTCAGCCAAGTTAAGTGCCGAACAGAAAGAAATATCAGAGAGAGGCTGATGTGGTTGGACAGAGACACTTACTTATGGAGAAGTATGTGAGAGTTGTGAAAGTAGAGATGTCAACCAGATTTAAGAGGTGTGGGAGAACAGTAGGGCCTACAGAATAACAGTCATTATCAGAAGACTGAGATATTGGGCTTTTGCTATTACACTTATGTCCTCAAACTTTCATCATGCATGTTCATTGCATGGAAAGAACAGCAGCAGCTGCCTACAAAGAAAGACCTATCTTATGCTCCCTTATTTGGGCTCACCACAGATTTGCTAACAGTGCATCAGCTCTACATAAATGTTCTTTTTAGGATCAGGTTCTTCCACAGTCCTGACGAACAGCTGATTGGCCATTAATCTAAACAACTACTGGTTTACCACACTTGTTGTTGGAGTCGTTACTCAGTTTGCACTCCCACTGAAGTCATTTATTGGAAGTTCTCGCTGAGTTAGGACTGGCGACGTAAGAGTTGGCCCATTTTTCTGTTGGGTAAGATTAGAGAACTCCATAGTTGTACATGGTTTATGAATCATTTACATGTCCATGAGAGGGACTTTATGCCACAAAGAGCTTTTATAGACCAAATAGATATATGTGATAACTGAAATAAGTGAAATTGGGAGGCTACATGAAATAATGGATTTGGAGGTGACAGGAAGTGTTTAGGCAAGAAATGAGGCTGCATGAAGCACAGGAATGATAACAAAAGAAAGAGTGAGATGAAGAAGGGGATAAAGGAGCAGTGAGATGTGTAGAGCCCTGCAGATCCATGGACATCGGTTTTAAATCCACAGATAGGGATAGCGGCTGACCATTTTGGCAATCGTGGCTGGATGCAGACCCAAATTCTATATCGAAAGCCCTGCAGATTTGTGGATATCCGCTTTGTAACAGCGAATGAGATACAGATAAAATTTTGTATCCTCGCAGGGCTCTATAACTGTGGAGGCAGGGAATAGGATTCTTAGGGCTTTGCAGAGGAGAGTGAAGAGCCTGAATTCATTACCCTAAAAATGAGAATGAAGTGATATAATCAGAAATGCAGTGGTGTTATGGATTGATTGGCAGGGCGACTAGAGGGGAAGGGGTTCCAGTACTCACAGGAAGAGAGACACGTTTTAGCGGTAGTGATAGAAAAAAAATAGAATTTAGAGATATTGCAAAGGAAGAAGTTAAGAGCATTTTGCAAGAAATTTCAGGGCTTTGGGTAAGAGGCGTTTAATACAACTCAGAGCCTATGCAGTTGAACCTCCCTTTCTGCTCCCAAAAAGATTACTTGCTATAAGCTGTTGCTGCCTTCTGATCTTCATCTGTGAATGTCTTCACAATGGCTACACAGATACTTAAGGGTATCTGCATTAGTAGCATGTGACAATTATAGGTTTGTGTAGAGGGAATGTGTAATTCAAAGGACTCATTCCAAGTGAGGTAGGTCTCCATTGCACAGACTCAGGAAAATTAGCACTAACCTGTCCCGTTTGTCAGCAGAGCATAGACTAAACTGCCCATATAATCTTATAGAATGGTTCTTCTAGCTCAGGGCTGAGGTGCATTTGTCAGTGGTCAGCTGTGAACAAGTTTTCATAGCTGTTGCATGAAGTGTGCTAAATTATGAGCATGAGATTTACATTAAAGCATTTAATGAAAGTAAAAAGAATGTGTGCATATGTTCTGGTACATCAGCCAGCATCTGGATGTGTATACCCAGGTTTTCTGGTGAATAGGTCTGTATCTCGAAGTTTTGATTCCTAATAAACATTTAAAAATACCCCAGAGATTTTTCTTTCTGCCCAGCCCTGGATAGCATGAGGTCTGTGCCAAAAGGCTTGGAGAGAAATGATCTTAGTCTCCAGGCATTTGAGCAGAGTGATGTGTCCTTGGCTGGTGGGACAATGAGTTATCTTGCTTTTGGGGAAGACATCCTGATTTCCTCAGAGCTCAAAAGATAGAGATGGTTAAGCCCATGAACAATATTGAAACTTCTAAAGGGTCCTTGGGGCTGATTATAAGGGATTAATGAGACAGACTGGCTGTTTATGGGCTGTGGTTAACCGCTTGCAAATTAGGATTTCCTGTCACCAGCAATGGACTGCGACCGCCAGCACCACAGTGTTAATGATGAGGTAGGGGCTGATTGAATGGCTGGACTCCAGACGGCAGCCTTCACTGGCAAAGAACCAAGTGGCTAAGGGGGAAAACACTGATGTCTACAAGAGAAATAACATAAACTCCAAACCTATAATTCCCAAGTTTAAAAAAAGAAAGGGAGAAAAAGTGGGGAGAATTTCAAACCAACCCAAGCTTTTATCTCTCCATTCTGAATAGAAAACTGTTCCTCAGCAAACCCGGCTGCAAAAGCCAGGCCAGTTAAAACAATATACAGGCAGCTTGCCCCCAAGTAACCAGAAATTGTTGGCTCAGAGGAGCCTGCTCTGAGGAGCCAACCTGCTGGGAGACGTTATCCAAGCAACGGCCTGAATGTAATTCTTCCTGCTGTGGAATGGCTCTTTGGCAAATGAAGACCCTAATTAGAGAAGGAAGGATTTCTATTTTGTTTTTCTTTAATCCTTACCCTGAGGCCTTTGCAATACAGCCATGTCTCTGCTTGTGTGGAAAGAAGTTTCCAGTTTCCCTTTGTAATAAGAACCCTTTTTCTGGAGGAAAAAGCAACAAACTAACAACATGGGCCCACGACAGTTTGGGTCCATGAGACCAACCTAATCCAAAACCAAGTACCATTATGATTGGCAAAGGTGATCATGTCATCTTTCATTAGCCACTAATGTAAAGTTGCTAGCCAAATCAGAGTCCTTTCTGGAGCCAATGTGGGCAATGCATCCTTATCTTAACACACCCACTGAACTTATCGCCCAAACAGATGCTGCTGGTAGATAGTTTGCTAAATCAAAAGACAAGTGGGAGAGAACGAAGAGTACGTTAGAAGCAAACTAGGAGTCGGAATTCTGGCACTGCTAGTGTACCCCATGGAAATTAGAAGAGTGTTTATCTTATGAAGAAGGGCATCTCATCTCAGTCTCATCTTCCTGGATCTCTCTGCAGCATTCAGTGCTGTCGACCATGAGATTCTGCTGTCCCATCTGAGAAAGGTGGCAGGATGCCAAGAGAATGCATTAAAATAGAGAAATCCAAAAATTAATCATGGAGAAATTACACATCCTACGTTTAGTCATTAAGAGAATGGATGAGATGTCATGGACTTGAGTGCCAGCAATATGCAGATGACCCACGGTTCTACTTCACCTCATACAACCATACCAATACCATGAAGATGACCCAGTGCTTGAACAAGGTCAGCTCATGAATGAAGATCAGCAGACTGAACCTAAACACAATAAGATGGAACTTGTGGGAGTAGTCAGAAAAGCACTTTGAGGAGTTTGCAGCCATGGATGATCCTCCTTGTGTTGAAGGTACACACCCAAAATTGGCCAAATCACTGTGCTCCTGTTTTTCCACGCTGATGCTAAGCTCCAACAAACTCATGGTTGATGCTTGCGTTTCTTCCCCCACCCCTCCCCTTGACTAAGAGATCCATCCCATCCTGAGAGATGTTGACCTGGCTTCAGATGAATATGACTGGTTAACTTCCAGCTTTACTATAGTAATGCTGGTCATGCTAGTTATGAAGCCATCAGCAGCAAGCATGTCTCTTAAGCAATTTGGGCTACTGTGAAAATAGCAGACTGCTCTCTCCACTAGTTTCCCATAGAATATGGAATTAAGTTCAAGCTGTTTTTTATATTTAAGTTGCCCAGGCCCATAATATCTAAAAGATCACCTAAAGCTTTGGGATGAATATCCACCATTCACAACTCCTGGGGTAATGTGGAACTCTATGCCATAAGGGTAAAGCTTATTTTTACAGGATACAGAGTTTTCTTAGGGGGACAATGTCAGTCTCAGGAATTAAGGACCATAATAAACCTTCCAGTCCCAGTGCAAAGCATACTTCTTTTTGTCTTGCTTTTCTCGAGTTCAGACACAGATCAGCTTGTACATTTTAAACGAACAAAAAAACCCTACAAAACACTGCATTGTACACTCCATTTCTCCATGTGCAAGAAAAAAGAATGAACTACATATGACTGATGTTAATCCACGTAGCTGAAAGCACTCGTACTACAGTGATGAGGGTGGCATAAGAGCCTATGTCAAATAGAATTGAACCTCAGGGATGTTCAGATTATGGTTGAAACCGGACTGCAATATTGCTGCTAATTTGGTGTCTATACAGTGTGGTGACACACATTCACCATAGAATCATAGAAATGTAGGGCTGGAGGAGACCTCAGGAGGTCATCTAGTCCAGCTGCCTGCACTGGAGTAGAACCAAGAATACCTAGATTATCTTTGACAGGTGTTTATCTAACGATTCTTAAAAACCTCCAGTACCTGGGATTCCCCAACCTTCCCATCCCAAATAAGGATGATCCAATTGATATAGTGGACTTGGACTTTCAAAAGGATTTTGACAAGGTCCCTCACCAAAGGCTCTTAAGGAAGCTAAGTGGTCATGTAATAAGAGGGAAGGTCCACTCTTGGATAAGTAAAGGGAAAAAAGGGCAGGAATTAATGGTCAATTTTCATAATGGGGAGAGAGACAATGGAGTTCCACAATGATCTGTGCTAGAACTGCTGCTGTTCAACATATTCACTAATGGTCTGGAAAAGGGAGTGAATAGTGAAGTGGTAAAACTTGCAGATGATACAAAATTATTCGAGAGAGTTAAGTCCACAGCTGACCACAAAGAGTTACAGGCATAGGTACTGGAACTAGGGTCACTGGGGGTGCTCCTGCACCCCTTGGCTTGAAGTGGTTTCCATGATATCCAGGATTTACAGTTTAGGTCAATGTCTCTCAGCACCCCTCTATGAAAAGTGTTCCAGCACCCTTGGTTACAAGATGATCTCACAAAACTGGGTGATTGGGCACCACTCAAGAAAGAGAGATTTGAGTCGTCATGGATGGTTCTCTGAAAACTTCAGCTCAGTGTGCAAAGGCTAACAGAGTTAGGAGCTATCAGGAGACGGGTAGAAAATAAGACAGAAAATACCATAATGCCAAAATATAAATGTATGATGCATCCACACTTTAAATACTGTGTCCAGTTTTGGTTGTCCCCTCACAAAAAGGATATGGTGGAACTGTAAAAGGATGTGAGAAGGGCAACAACAATAAATATGGGTATGAAATGGCTTCCATATGAGGAGAGACTAATCATCGCTTTTCTAAACTGAACAGCTCTCATCTTTTTAAAGGAGGATATGATAGAGATCTATAAAACCATGAATGTTGTGGAAAAAGTGAATAGAGAATTGTTAATTACTCTTCCTCACAATACAAAAAATATGTTTAATACAACCAAGAGGAAAAACTTTTTCACAAAATGCATAATTAACCTGTGGAACTAATTCCCAGGGCCAATTATGATGGCCAAAAGTATAACTGAGTTCAGAGCTGAATTAGGCCTGGTCTACATTTACCTTTGGGATTCGGCAGCAGTTGACGGGAGATACACAGGTGATGTAAATCACTTGTGTATCTCCCGTCGACTTCACTGCGTCTCCTCCGCTCACCGTCTGTGCTGCGCTGAAGGGAACGGTGTTCCTTTCGACGCAGAGCTACGCCACTTACCGGAGTGGTTTTCTTGTGTCGCTTGCTGGATTGACTGAGCGGGCCTACACAGACCACTCAGTCCATCCAGAGCAATCGATCTGACAGCGGCAAATTTGCCGCTGTCAGTGGGGACCCAGCCTTAGATAAGTTCACAGAGGATAGGTCGATCAATTACAGTTAGTCAAGGTGGTCAGGGACACAACTCCATGTTCTGGGTAACTTTAAATCCCTAACTACCTGAAGCCTGGAGGAAAGATGGTAGTGGATCATGCCAACTGTCCTGTTGTGTACACTTCCTCCTGAAGTTCTGGTACTGGCCACTGTATACAGGGTACTGGGCTAGATGGAACATTACTCTGACCCAGGCTGTCTGTTCTTATGTTCTCCTTTGAAAGCCTGTTCCAATGTTTAACTATCCTGGCAGTTGGCAGTTGTTGTTTTTTCCTTGTATCTAACCTAAATCTCCCTTACTGCAGATAAGTTACCATTATTTTTTGTTCTAGCTTCAGTGGACATGGAGAACAATGCATTGTATTTATACCAACCCTCATATATTAGAAGACTGTCATTAGGCACCTACCCCATCAGTCATTTTTTTCTCAACACTACACATGACCAATTTTTTAACCTTTTGTGATAAAAGGTTTTGAAAACCTGACGTATCACTTTTTATTGTTCTCCTCTTGACTTTCTCCAATTTGCCCACATTTTTCCAGTCTGGCACCCAGAACTGGACACAACTGCCAAGTAGAACAAGACAATTACTTCCTATGTTTTACATACAATATTCCAGTTAATGCACCCCGGAATAATATTAGCCTTTTTTGCAACTGCAATGTATTGTAGGCTCATCTTAAATTTATGATTCCCACTATAACCCCAGCCCGTTGTGTGCAGTACCATTGCCTGGCTGGCTATTCACCATTTTGTGTGTAGTATTTTGCACTTGTCTTTTCTGAATTTCAGAACTAATTCTCCAATTTATCAAGGTCATTTTGAATTCTAATCCTGTTCTCTGGAGTTTTTGCAACCCCTCCCAGCTCAATGTCATCTGCAAATTTTATAAGCATACTGTCCACTACATTATCCAAATAATTAATGGAAATATTGAGTATATCAGACTCCAGACAGACCCCTTGTGACAGTTTTACAGTTAACCATTGGCATTCTTTGAGTACAGTTTTTTCAACCAGTTGTGCACCCACCTTATAGTAACTTAATCTAGACCACATTTCCCGAGTTTGTTTATGAGAGTGTCATGTGGAACGGTGTTAAAGCCTTACTAAAATTAAGATATCTCATCTCCAGCTTGACCCCATCCACTTTGGCTGCAACCCTATCAAAGATGGAAACTAAGCTGGTTTGGCATGAGTTATTCATAAATTCCTGTAGGCTATTCCGTATAACTGTTATCTTCTAGTTACAAATTGATTGTTTAATAACTTGTTCTAGTACCTTTTCAGGTATTGAAGTTTGGCTTACTGGTCTTCAGTTCCCTAGGTCATCTTTGTTGCCTTTTTTTAAAGATAGGTACTACGTTTGCCCTTCTCCGGTCTCTGAGACTTCAGCTGTCCTACGTTTGTTCTCAAAGATAATTGCTAGCGGTTCTGAGATTGATTCAGCTAGTTCCTTAAGTACCCTAGGATGAATGTAATCAGGACTTGCTGACTTGAATATATACAATTTATCTAAATATTTTTTTAACCTGGTCTTTCCCTATTCTGGCTTGTGTACTTTCTTCCGCATTAATATTAAGTATCTGGTCACAATTAACTTAGTAACGACTGAAACAAAATAGGCATTAAACACCTCAGCCTTCTTGATGTTCTCCGTTGTTATTGCTACATCCCCCCTAAGTAGTGACCCTCCACTTTTCTTTGTCTCTGTCTTGCTCCATTTGTATTTAAATAACCTCTTCTTATTGCCTTTATATCTCTTGCTAGGTGTAACTCTGTGCTGTAGCCTTTCTGATTTTGTTTCCACATGCTCATGTTATTTTGTATTCCTCCTTAGCAATTTGTCTATGCGTCCACTTTTTGTAGGAATCCTGTTTTGATTTTTAGGTAATCGAAGAGCTCCTGATGGAGCCATATTGGTCTCTTTCTATTCTTCCTGTATTGCTTTTGCATTGGGATGGTTTGTGTTGTGTTCACATTAAATACCTTTTTGTGCCTTTAAAATATGTGTGCACACGGAGCTAAGGCTGAGCTGAAGGTAGGGGATGAGACTGTAGGTACATGTGACTGAAGGTAGGGGATGAGATTCGTATGATCAACTATTTAGATTTTGCAAGCTTTTAGAGTCCTCAGAGAGTTGTGTGCCAATATCAGTCAGTCACGGGCTTTCTGTTACTTTCTTATATCCTATATTATTGGAGGTAATGGAATTTGATTCAGTCCTAAAAAGAAACCAGTCCACTCTTTTGGCAGGTCCTCTTGCTGCTGAGGTTGAGACATCTTCTCACTCAAAGCATCACTTCCTTTCTTCAAGGCCAGCAACTTAGTCATTACTCTGCCAAACTGAAGCGTGTGCAACACTTTTCTTGTTTTCCTTTTACATCTCAAAAATATTCCTGGAAGTCTCCCAAGCATTGAAGATGTGGGGAGGGGACTCAATAACATTGAAGATCTAATTTCTGGAACCCCTCCCCAGTCTTTCGTCTTATGCTTTTTCCTCTCCATTTCTTCCTTTCCTCTAGATTACTCTGTTTGGTAAATGCCTCTCCGCCTGCATCTGACAAGATATTGCATCTGTATGCTTCTGAGTGATGATCACCAACAGGGGATTCAGAGCAAATAGGCATCTCTGAATGCTTCCATTTTTTCAGTTCCCTCCAAGTTCTATGGTGTGAGATCCTCCATGTGAATGAAAACATTATAAGACCTTAACTGGGACCAGTATGATTTCATTTGTTACTCAGATTTAAGACAGCTATAAAGGTTTTATGCAACATATGCACTGCATCCTCTGCATATATTCTTCCTTGAATTTGGAGCTACTAATTTTAACCCTTCAGCTCAATATTACATGTTTTTCTTGGAAGAGTCTGCCTAATTCCTCTGTTTCATTGGCTCTTGGCACCTTTCTCTTATTTCTGTTCCCTCTAAAAAAAAGTTACTAACATATAACTGTAACAAAACTCATGTCATGCTGTCTTGGCAGCTGTTAATTTACCAACTTCTTTAAAGATTAGCTTAAACTCTTTCTAGTACATTATGCTGAACTGATCATCAGATTTTTTTTAAATCTGGTTTTGACACTACCAGCAGTTCTTCTGTTCACCGGGAACTGGACTGAGAGCCATTAACTTTCTTGACATGGCACACTGAACCACCAACAGATGGGAATAACTTTCACTCGCTACTACCCTGGGCTGTATTTAAAACAACCACTTAAAGGTGAAGCCTTCTGTATCAATCTCTTGAAACTTTGTGTGGCTCATTTCTCCCTGCCTTCTTTTGTCCCCAGGGGACAAAACAATTTAATATATTACTGAAGGCATCAGAGGGAAGAGTGCACAGAGTATTTTCAAGCAAAACATTTTGGATGTGACAGGGACTTTAGGATGCTTCAGAAAGTGAGGGAGAGCAAATTTAGACAAAGCTGTTCCCATTATATTGCTCATTCTTTCAGTTGTTTCATGTTCCTCCTCATCCAGCATTCAGCTAGAAAAGGTGGATGCCTCTGCTGCACACGCAAGTAAGCTGCAAAATCTCACATTAATACAAAATTATGCGATATCAAGGTTACAAATCAGAAAATCCCAAACATTTTTAGACTTCTGCCACAGCGTGAACACTGTCATGTTACACACGATGTATATTGGCATTGATTAAGTATTATAAAAAGCAGCCCAATAAGGCGTGCGTTGATCAGGCATGTAACAGCATTCTTCTTTCTGTAGCTTCCCTTTAACTCTCATTGGCCCACTCTGTCCCCCAGTGGATAGATGACTTCGGGGTTTGCGTGTAGCACTTGAGTCAAATCTCAAATGAGTGCTCTTTCTGGGGATCAGTAGAATCGACAGTCCAAACAAAATAGTCTCTCACTGAGCCCTCTGCAGTCTTTGAGCCCTGGCTGGACTCTGTCCATCCTGTCAGGCTCCGTGCTAGGCACTCAGACACTATCCCTTTCTCCTTCCATCAGACGTGTCTGCTTATCCCTCTTGATGCTGCTGCTGTATCTTAGAGCATTCTGGCCCCCTCACTCATCTTGGGTTCCAGGTGTGACTGGTGGACCAGCATGTCCCCTTCACTCCAAACCTCTCTCCTTTATTCTCTGGTCTGCTTCCTGTGTGGTCATTTAGTTCTAGATCAGAGCTGTGTGACTGCAGAGCTTCCCAGCCCCTCCTCCTCCTTGCAGATTTCTCTCAGCTATTGCTCAGTTTCTTCTCAGGTGGTTCTGCCAGTTACTTGCCATTATTGAGTCCACGCTGAATGATACCTTTATCCTGTGACCCATCTAGGACTACACCTGCCATCAGTCCCTGCTTACAGACTGATTTCCTTAAGGGCTGAGTGACTCGGCAGCAGTGCGTCTTAAAGGGTCTGCCGTGTTCAGTGACCATGGAGAACAGGAGAAGAAAATAAGAGCTGTGTGAAGTGGCTTAGTTAATGTTAATAAGAGGTTTACATGCTGACAATGTGGCCTTCCAAACACACAGGAATAGAGATGTCTTCGAGGGATTTTACAGGTTAAGGGATGTAGTCGGTTCAGTTCCATTGGTATACATCCTAGAGTAACTCCTTTGATTTCAGTGGAACTACTCTGGATTTACACTAGTGCAATTGAAAACAGAATCTGACCCTAAATATACAGCAATACTCAGAAAGAATGTACTGGATTATCTGGAGGAAGGGTACTTCCACTGAGGCTTCTGAGCAGCAGGTGGTTCTTTCATGCGTCTCCTGTGTCTCTTCGCAGCACATGGTGTTAAAACACTGTAATTTAATTATTAACCAATCAGGATGCTGTTACTGTGTTATAAACCAGTGAAGTTAACAACTTGCATTGCGTCTTTAACGTATTTGCTGTGAGAATTTGACACAGAGAGAGAGAGAGAGAGTACAATAGTAAATAAATGAAACCCTGAATTCACACTACTGTGGCTTTTTTGGGTAATGCTGATTGCTAATTTGGCTCCTCAACCACTGAGGTCTGAGTATCACTGACCTAGAGGATGGTTTTCTTTGGAGTATATTTTGGCTTTGTTAAGCTAATTAATACATGACAGCATTTTTACTGGTATGTGTTTCATATGATAAGTTCTAATGTGTTGCAGTAGAATGCTTAACTTTTACAAAGTGACATTTGAGTGCTTGATTTCTCACCCGTAACTTTCCATCATTCCAGCTATTATTGTTTTACATAGTATCATTAATGAACAAGACACTGTGCATTTTTACACTTAAGTTTCTTTTGTGCTTTTTCAGGAGAAAAGTATTGCTAAATTGCAGCGCATAATTTCCAGGCTGATGCTAAACTGAAGTGGCATTATTTGAGGCATCTTTAACCATTGGCGGCATTGAGCTATCGATGCCCTTCAACAAAGACAAAAAATAAGTAGTAGATCTAATTTACAGATGTGAAAATGCCACTTTGAGTGGTCCTAATATTGAAAATACTAAACTAGTTATTCTTCTTCGAGTGATTGCTCATATGCATTCCACTTAGGTGTGGGCATGCCCTCGTGCACGGTTCCCGGACAATTTTTTCCCCTAGCAGTCACTGTAGGGGCTGGCTCTGGCACCCCCTGGAGTGCCGCACTCATGCCACGGTATATATGGCACTGCTGGCCATGTGGACCATCAGTTCCTTCTTTCCGCCCATGACGATCGTCTGGAACAACTCTTGCTGCGTCGCAAGTATTCTTCCCCTTTTATTGTGTTAGTTAGTTAGTAGTTCTCCCTGAACTAAGTTAGTTTAAGTGAGTTAGGAGTAGTTTAGTTAGATAGGGAGTCTTAGGGCTCTAGCGACCCGGGCATGCCAGGCTTGCCAGTGTTTAAACCCTGCACTGGCTGCGGGAAGGCCTTCCTGGTCAGTAATCCCCACGAGCGCTGCCTTAAATGCCTTGGGGAGCAGCACTGCAAGGACCGGTGCCGAATTTGTAAGGCCTTCAAGCTGAGGACCCAGAAGGAGCGGGACATCTGGCTGAAGGCTATCCTGATGGAGTCCATGCTGTGCCCGGCGTCCAAGCCGCCCCGGACCCCATCGGCACCGAGCGTCTCGTCGGTGCAAAGCACTTGTAGGGGTAAGGATAGGAGCAGGGGTTTCAGACAGTGCAACCACTCCGGGTCGTCCTCCGCTTCCCAGAAAGGCCCCCCTACCAGGGCCCCAAAGGGAAGCGGCAGTTTTGATGGTGCGCCCGAGGGTGGCACCGGTACCTCCCCTCTGGATTCGCCCTTCCTATTCAGAGACAGGCTAAGGTCGTACCTCAGTGTCTGGAGGGGCATCACGTTGGACCACTGGGTCCTGGGCACCGTGCGCCGGGGTTACGCCCTCCAGTTGGTGGCTTTTCCTTCCAATTCACCCCCTTCCCCATCCCTCTTCAGGGACCCATCTCACAAGCAACTGCTCCTTCAGGAGGTCTGCTCCCTCCTGCACAAGGGGGCCATAGAGGTGGCCCAAAGCCAAGGGAGGTCTCAGACCTATACTGGACCTGTGCAGGTTAAACAGGTTCATAAAGAAACTGAAGTTTCGCATGGTGTCCCTAGCGGCCATTATCTTTGTGCTGAATCCAGGAGATTGGTTCACTGCCCTCGACCTGAAGGATGCGTATTTCCATATCTCCATCCTTCCTGCCCACAGGCGCTATCTAAGGTTCATGGTAACTGGTGGCCACTACCAGTTTATGGCCTTGCCTTTTGGCCTGTCCTCCTCCCCCGGGGTGTTCACGAAGTGTGTGGCAGTGGTGGCAGCCTACCTGAGGCTCAGGGGGGTCCAGATATTCCCCTACCTGGACGACTGGTTGTTAAGGGGCAGGACCAGGTCTCAGGTATAGGAGGCGGTCACCCTCATCCAGGCCACCTGCAACAATCTGGGGCTGCTCATCAACGAGCAGAAGTCAACGCTGCCCCCAGTACAGCGTATAGAGTTCATAGGGGCATCCCTAGACTCTGTTCAGGCCAGAGCCTTCCTCCCACGCTCGAGGTTTGAGGCCATGGCAGCAATCATATCGCAACTACGCAGGTGCTTATGACTGGATCCTGAAAGGAGCTATGGTTCCATGTGGCAGCCAATTACCCAAACTTTGTCATACACAATGCTAATGTAGCTGTATATACAACCTCCCAAATGTTCAAATCATTAAATTTAGAGCATTTTTAAAAAAGGGTAAAAGTTAGGATGGTGACAGATACCATACTTCTTATGGCAGACATATAATAAACAGATCAGAGTCCAGTGTTCTCTGATATACATTTTTGATACTCCACATGCAGATAGAGGAACATGGGAGGCTGCCCCCTCCTCAGAGCAGAGCTGAAGTAGTTTGGTACGTCATTTGACAACTACAATCATAATTCTGTTTCTGAGGGTTTTAATTTTTGGGAGGAGGAAAGGGGAACCGTTCTTCGAGTGCTTGCTCAGGTTGATTCCATTCTAGGTGTATGCGTTCCCTTTAGCATGGTTATCGGAATTTTTTTCCCTTCAGCATTACCCATAGGGCCAGCTCTGACGCCCCCCGGAGTCCCGTGCACATGCCGTGGTATATGAGGCGCCACCAGCCCTACGCCCTGGTTGCTGGAACCTTCAGTAGTTGGTTAATGGTTGTTTGTTTTGGGTCCTGTTAGTAGTGAAGAAGTTGTTAATCGTTGTAGTTAGATTAGGATTAGTCCTGGTTGGGACTTTTTCCCTGGGAGTGGGCATGCCCCGGTCGCTGGGCTTCAAGCCCTGCATCTCCTTCCCTCTTAGTGACCCCATAGCAGTTGTCTGAAGTGCTTGGGGGAAGCTCATAGGAAGGACAAGTGCAAGATCTGTAAGGCTTTCAGACCGTGGCCTCAGAAGGAGAGGGAAATCCGCCTAAAAGTCTTGTTGATGGAGGTAGTGCTGAGACGAGCCTCCGAACCTCTGTGCAAAGTATGGCATTGAGGCAAAGTGCCCAGTCGGCACCGGCTCTGCCGTGGCATCGGACTTCCTCCTCCTCTCCATCGAGGAAGAAACAGAAGAGGCAGTGTGTGGAGAGAGGCTGCTCACCCACACTGAACACTAAGGAAGGGGGGTCAAGTGCGGGGCTGGTTCCAGAGCAGCCAGCTGAGAGTTGGCAGGACAGGGGCTCACCGCCTACGAGTGCGACCCTGTTGAGAGAGCCATCCCTGACTCCGGGGAGCAGAAGGGGTCTTCTCCAACTAGCGGTGCCGTCAACACCAGAGGCGTTCCAGGTGGCAAGAAACCTGATGGCCCTGCCTTCACTGTCTTCTCCTCAGCCTCCAGTGCTGTCAAAGGAGAGGGTTCTGGTGTCCAGGGGGAAGCGCATGATGGGTGCCCTGCAATGGCTGCACTGCTCCCCTGAACTTTTTCTTAATGTCCAACCTAGATCTCCCCCACTGCAACTTGAGACCGTTGCTCCTTGTTCTGTCATCCGCCACCACTGAAAACAGCCTAGCTCCATCCTCCCTGGAACCCCCTTTCAGGTAGTTAAAGGCTGCTATCAAATCCCCCCTCATTCTTCTCTTCTGCAGACTGAACAGGCCTAGTTCTTTCAGCCTCTCCTCATAAGTCTTGTGCCCAGCCCCCTAATGGTTTTTGTTGCCCTCCGCTGGACTCTCTCCAACTTGTCCACATCCTTTTTGTAGTGGGGGGCCCAAAACTGGACACAGTACTCCACATGCGGCCTCACCAATGCCAAATAGAAAGGAATAATCACTTTGCACGATCTGCTGGCAATGCTCTTACTAATGCAGCCCAATGTGCCATTAGCCTTCTTGGCCACCAGGGCACACTGCTGACTCATATCCAGCTTCTTATCCACTGTAACACCCAGATCCTTTTCTGCAGAACTGCTGCCTAGCTCGTGGGAACCCAGTCTGTAGCTGTGCATGGGATTCTTCTGTCCTAAGTGCAGGACTCTGCACTTGTCCTTGTTGAACCTCATCAGGTTTCTTTTGGCCCAATCCTCCAATTTGTTTATATCCTTCTGTATCCTATCCCTCCCTTCCAGGGTATCTACCACTCCCCCTAGCTTAGTGTCATCTGCAGACTTGCTGAGGGTGCAATCTACCCCCTCTTCCAGATCATTAATGAAGATGTTGAACAAAACTGGCCCTAGGACCGACCCCTGGGGCACTCCACTTGTGACCAGCTGCCAGCTAGACATGGAGACCACTTGTGGTCTCATCCCGCTTTCCTGCCCAAGCTAGTGTTTCAATTTCACTGTTACCAAGATATGTTTCTCCTAGTGTTCTCTCCCAAGCCGCATAGCTGGGAGGAAGAATGGAGGTGGCACATGCTTGACGTTAGGCAAGTGTTAGCTTTCTACTTTAATTGCACTGCAGTTGTTCTGGAAGACGATGCAACTCTTTGTTGCAGTGGCAGATACAATACAGGGCTTACCTGTCTCTGCCCAGTGCATATCTTCCCGGATAATTTCCTGCATTAAATTTTGTTACAAGCAGGGGAGGATGCCTCTTCGGCATGTTGTCACAGTCCATTCCACCAGAGCTCTAAGCGTCTTCGGCAGCCTTTCTGGTGCAGGTGCCAGGTCAGGCCATCAGTAGAGCTGCCACCTGGTCATTTGTGCACACCTTCCCAGCCCACTAAGCTATTGTCCTGCAGGCACAGGATGACGCCAGCTTTGGCAGAGTGGTGTGCTGCATGCAGCTCATTTTTAACTCCGGGCCCCCAAGATACTGCTTGTGAATCGCCTAGAATGGAATCGACATGAACAAGCACTCAAAGAAGAAAAGATGATTGGTTACTCCCCGTGTAACTGTTGTTCGAGATGTGTTGCTCGTGTCCATTCCATGACCCGTCCTCACTGTCAGAATTGATGGCAAGAAGGAACGGGGGGAGAGCGCGGGGGGCTGGTGGTGCCTCGTATACCGCGGCATGTGTGCGGGACTTCTGGGGGCACGAGAGCCAGCCTTACAGGTACTGCTGAAGGGAAGAAAATTCCGGTAACCGTGCACAATGGCGCACACGTACCTAGAATGGAAAGGACACGAGCAACACACCGTTACAAGGTGAGTAACCGTCTTTCCTTTCTTGTTTTTAACGCTAATGCCTTTGAAAAGTAGTATACAGTGAAACATTCGTATGTTTCTGCAGCTTAGCTTAGCCAAAGTCCATGTGTGGGAATTGAGACTTAAGGAAATTGTTTGACTCTTTTTATTATAACCTCTGTGCAGTAACCTGTTCCTACCTCCTACCTTTTTAGCTTGTACCTTTCTTCTTGATTTACTCTTTGGCTGCTACGTTATTTTTAGAGTAGCAAGTACTCTTTAAACATTAACTGATCTTTTGGCATAAAAAAATTGTGCTTTATGAAGTAGGATCCTTTTAAGTGAGACTTAAATTGCATCTTCAGTAAGCAGTAGGGGAGTAAGCAGCAGATAGGAAATGTTCAAAGGTTTAATGACTTTAATTATCCAACATGCATGGAAGCAGTGAGGCTTTGCAGCACAACTTTAAAGAGTTCTTTTCTCGGTTTTTGTGGTGTGGAAGACATGCAACTGCCTGCTTCTCCCTCTCCTCCAATGCAGGTGTGTGGCTGTTTCTGAAGGTTTCTCTTGCTGAGTTACTTTCATGGAGCTAAGGGAAAAGAACTGAAAATAAGATGAAGAAAATGCCTGTGTTCAGGCCCCAGCCTGCTCCCACTTGCTTGCTTCTCAACAAAGTGCTGTGGTTTTAAAGAGTAGTCTGAGAAGCGGGGAGGAGGCAGAGAGGGAACAGAAGGGGAGAGGCGGCCTTGGGGGTGGGGAGAAAGACTGCATTCTGTGGTGTGTTTGTGGCTTCCATGCTTTGATCTCTTGCCAGGGAAACCTGGAAGGTCAGGCCAAGCTGCAACTAAGTTATGGAGAGTGGAGCCCAGTGGAATGCTGGAATGGAATCCATAGCATATGCATGTGTATCGTATGTGTACAGCGCTCTGTTCTAACACCCTCTCATATACCTCCACATCTGAAGCTCTCATATCTCATGGAATTACACTTCCTTTATATTTACTCAGCGAAGAGCCCCTATGTACATTTTGCTTCTTGTAGTTGTATTAGGTTGTAAATTAGGTCAGAAACTTGATTTTAGTGTCAGTGGAGATGTCATGAGCCAGACTCTAGAATAGCTTAGTTCACACATTGGGTCCATTTTCACCCTCAGAATCAGAATCGAAACACAGGCAAACAGAACAATCCCCAGCCTTTGCCCCTCACCTTTTCAGCCGTTTGCCTTGAGGATGAGGAGAGGGAGAGATGCAATTTCCTTTGGAATGAACTTTGTTTGAAAACAGGGCACTTTTTGAGACAGATGGAGGGTTACTTTTGTCATATATTTAACTCATGCTTTAGGGAACAGTAGCTGACCAGCATGCTTGTTAGCTTTGTGCTTGGGTGGCCAGTGTTATGGAGATAGGGGAATAAATGACAAGTGACAATTAAAAGTAAAGATGACCCTTCTGTCTTTGCTTGGAGCCTAGCAAGATCCTACATTGCCTGGCTGTAAATGACTGAAGTGAAACTAGCCACACAAGTTTGCTGCAGAAAGGGGTAGTGGCATTTCTTTAACCCCAGTTTCCATTATTAGTTTGTCCACAACCAGATCTCTTTCTGGTATAATATTCTACCTTTGTATCTTTCGGGGACCAGCAGGCCTGCTCTTTTCTGCTTCTGTTGCGGTGTAATGCTGTGTTGGTATCTCTGAAGTCTGTGCCATGCTTAGGGTACGTAAACTGTGTTAGTGTCTCCTGAGTCATGGCTGAGGTCCTATGCTACTTATGCCCCTGGTGCCATTATTCAGGTTAGTAATTAAAGCTAGCGTTGTAATGTTTTTTTGGGATCCGTCATCTTTAATGAGCTGACTGCATTAAAGTTTACGCAGAGAAATTGGAGCTGGGGTGGGGGCACTCAGGCTGGGTCTATACTGATGGCTGCAAATTCGCTGCCGTCAGATTGATTGCTCTGAGTCAACTGAGCGGTCTGTGTAGACCGTCTCAGTCAATCCAGTAATCGACGCAGGACAACCACCCCAGTAAGTGGCGTAGCACTGCGTCGAGGGGAACCCTGTTCCCATCGGCACAGCACAGTGTGGATGGCGCGCGGAGCAGATGCAGAGAAGTCGACAGGAGATGATACGTAAGTGATTTACGTCACCTGCGTATCTCCCGTTGACTGCAGCCGAATCTGGGAGGTAAGTGTAGACCGGGCCTCAGTGAGCATGCCAGCTATTCTAATCTTGTTCTTGGCAAAGTGGCAGCAATAAGGAGACCTGTGGTACCATTGTTGAACATCTCTGTCAATTGGTGCTGCTTCGTGGATTAATACAACAGCATTTTTCAGCTTCCTCTTCAATATGACAGCTACTTTTCATGTAGTTGTAAAATCCCTTGGGTCTCCCAATCCTCATGCCAGTCAGACTAGAAAATACCAGTTAGCCATAGTGCTTTGCTGAGCCTCTTAATTGTCTATGGAAGAGGAGCTTGCATTGACAATGGTGCTCCTAATGCTGCAACATGCAGTAGATACTGTAACATGCTGTCTGGGAATATGTCACAAAGTACTGTGCTGCCTCATATGTACCCAGGTGCTAGTAGCTGAAGACATTGTGGTTTTGTCATCTTCAGTTTACAGAAAATATAGGCGTAAGAGTTTATAACATTCAAGAGATTGAGTTTTTTGTTCTTTAGCGTGTGTCAGGAGAACAAGTCAAGATGCAGCAGCCCAAAATTATACCTAATGAGGCTGAGGATCACAGATTTTTCAAGTCTGCAGAATACTCTCTCCAGCTAAATGGCTATCAAGAGAAACCTATGAATAAGGACTTTGCTGCATGGGGCCACCAAGAAATTAGCTAATAGAGTGTATTTAAAGTGGCTTAGTTAAACTGCTTTGAAGCTCTGTGTGGATGCTCTTTTTTTCAGGGTCAAAGTGGCCTCTAACTTATATGATTCTGTGCTCTATGCTAGTGGTGAGCAACCAAACTTTGTTTCTGATAATTTATTGGGTAACCACACTGTAAAATTACTTGTTCACCATTCTGTGCAAAGTGAACCCAACCCAGACACACTTTCAAAGTATAATAATCTCCAGAGCCCAAAAGCTCTGTCACCCCTCCATGTTAAGAGAGAGCTGCTCTCTAACAGGCTCTAAAGTCTGCGTGCCTTAAACAATTCAGCAAGTGCTCGGCATCTATGAGACCCCTTCTGGGCAATCCTGGGTAAGTTGCCACTTCACTGTCACATCTTGGCAGCGGAGAAGAGCTTACTAGATCAGATTCCTTTTAGCTCTTCATTCCCAACAGCTATTAGCGATTAGCCAGGTGTGCTGACTTCAAAGGAGATACGTATTTGCTGGGCTGAGGCAGAGACCCTTTCTGGGAGCTGGTTTTCCTTCAGGTGCTGTCTGATGTGCTTTATTAGATTTTCAATGAAAAGAAACTAAAGAGGGGAATGGAGCAGAGAAAATGACCTGTTACTCCTTCACACTTACTGCCAACTTCTTTCTTGTAAAACTCCATATTTCTCCATGAAAGGCATGTTTGTCCCATCTATTTGTTTCCTATCGGATTGGCCTCACTGCAGAGGATCACGGCCCTGTTAGTGGGATAGTGATTGTTTTCCAGAGAAAGTGGGGAAAACGTAGTCCTTCATGTGTGCCTGAATTGGAGGTGTGGTGCTAGTTGTGATGGTTCAGTGAGGACCGTCTGCTGATGGAAGGTACAGGACAGCATTTCTCAGAAGAATCCTAGAAGATGAGGGTTGGAAGGGACCTCAGGAGATCTTGTCCCACCTTCTGCTCACAGCAGGACCCACCCGGATGATCTCACAGGTTACAGACACTTCCAGAAGGAAGCGGCAGTGAAACTGTCAGCCTTGCAGTCTAGGTACCTGCAGCTGCCATTTCAGTATCCTGGAGGATACATACCACTGTCCCCTGCTGGCTCTTGGTCACATCAGTTCTGAGTTATGGTCCCTTGATATAAAAAAAACCCTTCACAAATCACATAGAATTGGTCTTCCTTGAGTGGAGATGCTGCCTGCATGCAGCAAGACTGACCTCTAGTGGGCAGACATGTCCTTTCAAAGTTGCTGAGGAGCAGACATACTTGGAATATTACTGGATGGAATTTGTCATGACTGCAGAGAGAGGGTGCCATGTGTAATAGTCCTCATTCTCCCCAGAGTGAAACCTTTTTCTTTTTTCCTACTGCAGAAAAGGTTTTCTTACGGAGCCCCAGAGCACTCGCCTGCTACATGGTCTGTGGAGGGGGCTTCCCTCCAGGTTACTTAATTTTTAGTGATAAAAGAATGATTTTAAAATGTGGTAAAAGTTTAAATCTCATCTGAGAACTTTAACTTGCTGGAAAGGACCATGAGCAGGGCTGAGAAGGGTACCATAGGTAACCTGATATGGTTGGCTCCTCCCTGTACTAGAGAGTGTTACTCCCACATTTGTAATTGCCCTCTGAATTGATCATATGGAAATAAACCATTTAAATTGTGTTTACTTCCTGTCTGGCATGTGGAAGTGAGAAAGAGCAGGCGGTTGCTGGCAGAGGTGGTGCTAGCCTATTGGGGCCCCGAAGCAGGAATATTTTTGCCCCTTCTGCCCAAAACATACTAAAAAAGCGAATAGGGTGTCCCCTTGAGCTGCTCAGGGCCCTAAGCAATTGCTTAGTCTGCTTATGCCTAGCGCCAGCTCTGGTTGCTGGGATGGGAAGAGGTAGGGTACCGGTTGGACATTTCCCTTTTGGGAGGTGTTAAAGGGGCACTATCTTTTTTTCATTGCAGGCAAAGCGGGCAGTGCAGCGAGGAGCCACAGCTGTCATCTTTGATGTTTCTGAAAACCCTGATGCCATTGACCAGGTATGAAGCAGGAAGCCCAGGCGTATCCCAGTCTCTGTGGGCTTTACCCTCACTGTTACAACTGATGTACACCAAACTTGGGGAATCATGAGCTGTTCTTTGCTCTCATAATACAGCTGTCCTAGAATAGACACTCCTGTTCCTCTTTCTGAAGGTATGGTGTTGGGTTTTTCCCTCCCCCACTTCAGGCAGGTCAAGGGAGAGGATGGGCTGCCTCGGATGGAGGGTGATAGGGAACGATGGAGCCCGAGAAGTCTGTCTTGTTTCTTATTTCTTAATCTGCTACATTTCTATTTATTCTTTTTCCTGTGGAGAGGGTGAGGTCCTGGAATGAGGGGGCTGAGTGCTCCTCTTTGCCCAGCACACGCACACTGAATATCACCTCAGCCTTGGCACTCCCTTTTTTAAGATGATGTTGTCCATTGTAGTGTTGTGCAGGATGCTCCTGTCAGCCCCCTCATCGTTTCAAACCAGAAAGTTTGGTGCACAGGGTGGATGGGATTCGTCAGTGTGATGTTTTCTGTTGCACACCCCTGTTTTCTCATGCTCCTCTTGCTGAAACATTCGCTTATTGGGCTGACATTTTCCAGGCTTTGTCTCTTGCTGGAGGAATTGGTTTTGTGTATATCACTTTTTTTCCCACTTTGGGAGGGTGGAGTTGTATTTTTGTGCAAAGTGTTGAGCAAAATCCCTTCAGTCAGTTCTGAATTATGGGAGCAGGAAAAATACTTTTACAAGTGTGGAAAAGAATTCTAGCTATGCCTTTTTGAACAGGGCTACAACAAAAATAGCTGAAGTATGAAAGTTTAAATTGAGCCAGTGTACTCCCCATGGATGAAAGCCTGTATGATTAGGTTTGAAAGAACTGGCTTCAATTCTGGAAGACACATCGGTTTGAAAATTGAGTACAGAGCATGTATACAGAGATTATCTGCAAGTGGAGGTGTATGCTCTTCGAATAGATGCACTTGCATGTAACTTAAGGCCCTTATCCTGCAACATTTACTTGCATGAGTAATTGTTGATTTTTCACACATGGAAGGAATCCTCTAGTGTGGAGACTGACTGGCTAAGGAAACAAGTGAAATGCTCAGAATGTTGGTGCCTAAACTGTTCTTCCTATACAAACCGTGCAACTGTCTCCTCATAGGCACAGTCTGGTGCTTCTGTGCCACAGGGCACAGCTTTTCTCAGTAGCTCAGTTCTGATTTTGGAGGATTTAGCCCCCACTCTTGGGCTTTATTGACAGCCCTTCTTTCTCTGCTTTCCTGTTCCTCTCCTTTTTCCCCATTCTTAGTCGGTTTGTGGACCGTGGCCTGCAGAGGTACTGGTGTGGTCTGGACTCAGACATGGTAGACAGCACAAAAATGGTAGGAAACTGGCCCTGTGGCAGGTCCCTGCTCATCAGGGAGGGTCCCTTGGGGTGGATGGACTGAAGTCAGTGCTTCAGTGCATGCAGCATCCCTCACTGCAGGCAAGTGACCAGTCATGCTCCAGGAGAAAATGGAATGATGTCCAGTATAGACTTGGATGGACATAGGGCCTGTGGGACATGTAGTCAGAATCTGCTCTATGCTTGCTAGATCAGTGGGCCATCAAATTCACTGGCCCAAATGCTCGTCACCCAAATTTAGCAATACCAACCTTGACACCTGTGACAGATATTATAGGGATTATATGTGCGAGCCTGCACCTGCCACTTCTCTTTCGAGCCGCTCTGGTGATCCCTGGAGATAGGTCCTGAGCATCAACATATGTGATCCTTAGATTCGTCCCTGTCCTCCTTGATCTTCCCTCTTAGAAAAAAAGTGGCCTCCAATACATCCACATAAATTTTCTGGGAAAGCCTCCAGAAAAGTAGTCTCCTTTTTAGAAAAATGCAAATCTGCTTTTTCCTTTGACTTCTCTCCTGGAGACTTAAGCTCAGTATCTGGAATGTTTGACATAAGGAATATTGATTTACTTGTCCTGAAAGTAGATAAGGTGTTGGCAATCCACTGAGAGAACCCAGTGCCCTGACTTCCCTTCTAGTGTTCCTCTCTTAAGGAAAAAGGAAGGCAAGAACAATACTGCCTTTTCAGTTCTAACATCTTAGGAAGAGGCATTGAGTGCAAAATGCCTCGTAGAAATATGTCATGGAAGATGGGAGAGATGCATTGCAGCCCACGAAAGCTTGTATCTGCAGAAATTAGTTAGTCTTTAACGTGCTACAGGAGTCTCGTTGGTTTTTGTGTTCCCAGAGAGTATTTATCAGTGGTTCACAGTCAAGCTGGAAGGGCATATCAAGTGAGGTGCCGCAGGGATCAGTTCATGGTCTGGTTCGATTAAATATCTTCATCAACAATTTAGCTAATGGCATAAAGAGTACACTTACAAAGTTTGTGGACAATATCAAACTGAGGAGGAGTTGCAAGTGCTTTGGAGGATAGGATTAAAATGCAAAATGATCTGAACAAACTGGAGAAATGGTCTGAAGTAAATAGGATGAAATTTAATAAGGAGAAATGCGAAGTACTCCACCTAGGTAGGAACAATCAGTTGCATCCATACAAAAAAGGAAATCATTGCCTAGGAAGGAATACAGCAGAAAGCGGTCTGGGGGCCAGGTGGGGCCAGGTCTGGGGGCCATTGCAGATCACAAGTTAAATATGAGTCAACAGTCACTGTTGCAAAAAAAGCAAACACGGTTCTTGGATGGATTAGCAGGAATGTTTGTAAGCAAGACACGAGAAGTAATTCTTCTGCTCTGCTCCATGCTGATTAGGACTCAATTGGAGTATTGTGTCCAGATCTGGGCACTGCATGTCAGGAAAGTTGTAGACAAAGGGTAGAAAGTCCAGGTTTCTTTTCTCCTTGGTATTACTATAGGTAGGAAACATGATTGCTGTCATGGGATGTGGTGGTCACCTGCAGAGCTCTCCTGTACCAGGCATTGTTGGATATCTAAAAGCTGATCTTCGCAAGCTTTTTATACCTGAGAACAAGGTTTGTTTTTGTACCAAGGAGCAGAAGTCAGGTTCTGAGACTAATTTTTTTCCTGCACATCATCCCTTAAGAATAGCAAGTGTTCTTTTTGACCTGTGAGTTCTATGACTTGAATGTTTCTCTCTGTCTCTAGGTTGGTGATCATGGAAAAGTTGGGAACCCCAACCCATCTGGACTATGACCCCTTGTTATAACAGAAAAAAGTGTTGGGACCCCCTCCCATCCAGTCATTAAGAAATGGAGGATGGCTATAACTTCTTGACCTGTTCGATGCTCTCTGAGGGTAATGGCCTTCAGGTTAAGAATCAATGTTATAGATTTAGTTCCTCATCTTTAAATTCAACAGAGGACTTGAATTCCTAAGGGACAATTTCTAGGGTCAGTCAGGCCCAAACATTTTCCTTTGAAGGGAAAATAAGTGTGTAGCAGTTACAGGGCTAGCTGCACCTCTGTCCCCTTTCTGGTCAGGGCTTGGGCCTTCACCTATCCCAAGGTGGCATTGTTCAGTTCTCCCATGCTGCAGCTGGACCCTGTGCTACAGTACTCTGGGTATCCATCATTCGTTCTTATCCAGTAGGTGAGAGTAAGTTCAGATGTCAGTGGTTCTTCCCTTGGGATTCTGTGACCAGTGGTATGTGGAGCCTTCTTAAAACACAAGTATTGTTTATTTTATCAGTAGAAATAAAGTACTGAGAGAAAAAGGATTTTAAAACAAAAGTCATGCATGTCTATCTTACCTAATGCCACTCCATTCTCTGATGGTGACCTAGGCAGGCCTAGTTTCTTCCAGGTTCTCCCGGCTGGGGCCCTGTGTCTCAGTCCACTTCTGCTGAAGAGCTACTTAGCAACCACCTCCTCTCTGAAGACTTGTCCTTTGAACCCAGCCGGAATGCTGCTGTTCTGGTCATTGCCTTTTAACCCTTGAGTGTTTCCCAGTGAGTGACTTAGCCTGAGCCATTGTTTCCTTAGTCTCCTATTAAAATAACCAGTATATTCATGCAGGAAGCATCCCAGTAACTAGGTCAACATAAAGTATTTATAAACTATTATAGAGCAGCTCCACTTGAGTCACAGAGGTTAAGGCATTTCCCATTACGTTTTTTCCCTGTTGTTTTTTTTTTCCAGTTTTCTGCTATAATCATATCAGTGTTCTCTAGTAGAGTCCAGGAAGTGTATCATGGGGATGAAGTTGATCACACTCAAATGCTCCCTCCTCCTTTCTTGAGTTCCTCATCCTCCCTTCATAAGATGAGTCCCCCAGCAGCATCTATTTGTTCTACCTCCAAGAAAATAAAAAGATACCAGGCGACACTAGTTAGCAGGATAAATGCACCTTGATTCATCTGCTCTGGACATTTGATGTATATTTTCCTTCCCTAACCAGAGTGGTCAGGAAGATCAGATGAGACCAAGCCAGGGTAACCATACTGGCCTTGCTGGACCAGGCTCTCTCATCTACAACGGGTTACTTTCTTTTCCTTCTAAGCTACCTTTCACTGAAGATCTTCCAATTCAAAATACGGTGGACGTTCCAGGATCCAGCCAAATTCCAACTGATAGCTTGGAACCTGAAAGGGTGATCCTCCTGCAGTTTGGCTACTTGAGTCAATTGGTGGATTATTGGAGATTTTTAACAGGCTAGGCAAACACCTGTCAGGGATGACGTAGATATAGTTAATCCTGTCTCAGCATGGAGGGGGGGGACGAAGTCGATGACTTCTTGTGGTCCCTTCCAGCCCTACATTTCTGTGATTCTATGATGTTCTTCTGTCTAGAAAGACTCCATCTCCAGAATCTGGTGTCATATCTGGAAAATTATATGGTTCAAGGACATTTCGCTGTTTGAATCTCAAATCAGCCCGTTCCAAAACATATATGATTATTGTTTGGCTTCATCAAAGGTATCTGCCTCAGCACCACTGATGTCTGGGTAGCTGCCTTGGGAGTTTAAACGGTATAGTTTAGTAAGGGTAGAGAAATCCCTCACCCTCACATCTTTAGATTTTTTTAATTCTGTGGAGTTTTTATCATCAGTAAGAAGCTGAACCTGGTCCTGGGACGTTTGATGAAGCAGTTCTTTGAATCAAGAATTACCTCATGCTGGTATTGCTTTTAGTCTCGGTCTCAATTAAAAATGCAATCACCTCTGCCAAAATGGTCAGGCAGTTAATTAGGGTCTGTCAGAAAGCCTCTTGTTTACTATTCCCCTGATTTTTGCATCAGCTACAAACTTTACCAGTATCAATTTTGTATTTTCTAAAGATACTCAGTAGCACGGGGTCCCACAGGGATCCATTCTTGGCCCAATTAAAACTTCCACCACTTACGATTATCTTTTGAAATCTGTCAGTTAACCAGCTTTTAAACTTTGCAGAAGACATCTATCTCACAGAGGACCAGATCTGTTATTTCAGAAGGTATGTCCACACTGCAGACTGAAGTCTATTTACTTTTAAATCGTCTTTCACCTGCAGAGTTTTAGAAGTGGCCGGAGCGTGATCACACCACATTCCTTGTGTTGGACTTTTGCGTCCCCGCTTGCCATGTGTGGGTTCATGTTCAAAGCATCGCGCCTTGGGTAGCTATCCCACAGTGCCACTAGCCGCAGAAGCTTTTTGGGAAGCTTGTCGTCATCCCATGAAGCAACGTGCTCCCTCCCTCTGCCTTCTTGTTCCGAACAAACTGCAAACACATGCATTCCATTGCCAGAGAGACATGGAGCCTGCGCAGCTCTGCACTATTATTGTGAGCACCACAAATACTTTACAGCTTATCCTGACGTATTTTCAAATTGCAAGAGAGGAGCTGCAGCATGGAAAATAGCGATATTACTGAGGCTGCCCTGCTAAAAACCATAGAGCGGAACAGTTCCTATTTGTTGCAGGCTGTCATGCATCATCTTCAGTCTGTGGAGCTCCAGTTTGGTCCTGGGAAACAAGCACCGATTGGTACGATCACATTGTTAGGAAAGTGAGGGATGTTGAGCAGTGGCTGCAGAACTTTGATATGTGAAAGTCCACTTTGCACAGAGCTGTCCTCAGCCCTGAAGCACGTGAGTACTTGCTTGAGACCAACTCTGACAGTGGAGAAATGAGCGACCATCACTCTGTGGAAGCTGGCAACCTCAGTCTGCTGCTGGTCAGTTGGGAATCAATTCAGAGTCAGTAAATCCACCATTGGAGCTGCTTTGATGCAAGTGTGCAGGGAGGGCCATCAATAGGCTTCTGCTAAGAAGGATAATGACTTGAGAAAATATGCGGGACATTGTGGATGGGTTTGCTGCATTGGGATTCCCCAACTGTGGGGAGGCAATAGACGGCTTGCATATCCCTATCCTAGCACCTGACAACTTTGCCACAGAGTACATAAACTGGGAGGGATACTTCTCAATGGTGCACGTCCTTGTGGATCACAGGGGACATTTCATCGACATCAGTGTGGGATGGTCAGGAAAGGTGCATGACACACACATCTTTAGGAACTCGGGTCTGTTCAACAAGATGCAGGCAAGCACTTTCTTCCCTGACCAAAAAATAAACATTGGGGATGTGAAAATGCCAGTAGTGATCCTGGGGGATCCTGCCTACCCCTTGCTCCCTTGGCTAATGAAGCTCTACCCCGGGCACCTGGACAGCAAGAAGGAGCATTCAAATAACAGGCTCAGCAAGTGCAGAATGGTGCTGGAATGTGCATTTGGCCATTTAAAAGCCAGATGGAGATGTCTGATTACTAGGCTTGACATCAGTGAAAAGAAGGTCCCATCAGTTATATTTGTATGCTCCATAATTTGTGTGAAATGAAGGGGGAAAAGTTCCCCCAGGGTTGTGCTGTGGAGGCTGATAGGCTGGCTGTAAATTTTGAGCAGCTAGATTCCAGCGCTACACTCAGAGCCAACCACAGAGCGCTTTGGCTTCGGGAAGCATTGAAAAACCAGTTTTGCAATGAACTGCAATAATGTATGGCTGTGCTGTGCCTTTATTTCCCATCTCCCACCCTCGCTTCGGTGGCCCCCTCCCCTTTTCTCCCCACCCAAGCTATGAATGAATAAAGACAGATGTTTTTAATGCTACAAAGTTGTATTTGTGACCGGTTTTAATGGGGGAAAAAGGAAGATAACACTGTAAAGTGTCACTATGCAAGCAAGTGTGGTTGTGTGCAGTTCCTGAAGGGGCCATCATGTCCTCCTGCTCACATCCACTAGTGTAGAGGGCAGCACGTACTGCACCCCGCTCAGTCGCCTCCTAGATTGCTTGGTGGTGAGGCTAATAACAAAGCGGTAGATGATAGAGCATTTTGGAGGGGCTGCAGAGGGAGTCTGTCCTGCTGCTGCTTTTCCTGGAGCTCTACCAGATGCCTCAGCGTGTCTGACTGATCCCTCATAATACACAATATCTCCTGTTGTGTATCACACTCATGCTTCTGTGCAGCTCTTGTTCCATGTCTAATTTTTCAGACAAGGACATCCTCCAGGCTTTGAGCTCTGTCAGCATCCATGGAGGTGTTCATTAGTTTGCTGAACATGTCATCGTGCATTGTTTTTTCTTTTTGTTTTTTTTTCCATTTCCTAATCTGGGAAAGTCTTCCAGCTGGAGTTCGGCAAGCGGGGGCCAAAGGCTGAGGTGTCTACTGTAAAATAAGCAAAGCACAAAGTTGCCATTGTTAGCTGACCCAAAGTAGTTACAATGTAAAAAGTATTCCCTTCATGTTCACAGAGCTTAAGCCAGACCTGCATTCCATTCTGTACATCTCAGAAGGGTTGGACTGGCATTACAGACATGGTAAGCAAGGGGCCCTTGCATCTGTTATACAGAGGCTTCATTAGCACTAAAATCCATAATCCACACTTGAGCAAGGAGAGGGATCACCGGGTTCCTCTGTAACATGCCAAAGACCGGTTTGGGAAGAGGTGGGCAGAACAGATTAGAGGATACTGAGCATGAATTGTAGCGGCAGAAAAGAGAGGGTAACCAGTGTCCCAGTCCATAATGCCCCTTGCAACTGTACTAGGAATAGTCCTGGGGGGTTGCCCAGGACCCCATCCAGGGCAGAGAAATAAAATGGAGTGACTGTACTGGTTGGGTACTTTAAACTTGCGCCATCTTCCCTAGGTGACCATGTGTGATGTCAGTCTCCTGAGGGTAACACAGGTGGAAAGGGAAGATTTGCTGCAAGCATCGGGGTACAGGCCTGGCTGCTATGCTGTGTTCCACGATGATGCCTGCTCATTTAATAGGGGAGAAGTATCCTACCGTGGCACAAGAAATAAGGCTGCCCTCTCAGAAACCTTCTGCAAAGGTTAACACATTACCTACCAGAAAGTTTCCTTGAGATACCCACAGAGGATTCTCGGAGCATACCTCTGCACATAAATAGTCTGTTCCAGGAGTAACCCTTCACTGAAGTTTGCCACCATCCAGTAAGACCCTCTCCCCAAAAATACAAACCCCTTTTAAGAAGCTGGACTCGTGATATAACCTCACGATCACCAGATATCTTCCCTTTATCTCCATCAATCCCGCTGTCTTGTGTGTGGCTGGGCTGCTTTGGGGTAACAAGCAGGTCCTGGCTCTCAAAGAGAATGGGTACGCTGCACTCCTCATTCTCGTCCTTAGAGTCCTCCTCATTCATTCTGGATTGGGATTCTTTGGATGTATCTGCTGTGTGATGGCACAGTGGTGGAGAATTGCATGCAGCTCCTCATAAAAGCGGAATGTTTTGGGCAAGGAATCAGAACAGCTGTTACCTTCCCTAGTTTTCGGATAAGCCTGCCTCAGCTCTTTGATCTTAACGTGGCATTGCTGCATGTTCCTGTTGTGCCCCTTGTCCAATTTGTCTAAATTTCTTTTGCTGGCTCGGGGCTGAGCCAGAACAGACTCTTTACCCCACAGACCAATGAAATCCAAGACCTCTATTTGACTCAACGTTGGAGCACATTTGGGCTCTAAAGTCACCATGAGCAGTTCAGCTACAAAGCTCTCTCCATGCGCTGTCTCTAAACTGGAAATGGAAATTCAAAATTTCTCGAGGCTTGAGGGGAGGAGCTATTTCTTGTTTACATGGTCACATTAAAGCAGAGCATGACCTCCAGAGTGTAATGGGATATCTCCTGGAGGCCAATGGCGTTGGTTTTATGTTGCCTTCTGTCTACGCTGATGCAAATTCAACCCATGGAATTTGAATTCAGCCTACACCACGTGCAGAGGTTATTTTATTAGGTCGACTTTTACCATACTTTAAATCGACGGAACTTAGGTGCCAGTGGAGACACATACTCTAGGGGGTTGACATAAGCTGCATTGCATCGATCTCCATTGCCAGTGTAGACCAGGCCTAAATAGAGACTGTAAAGACACTGACTTCAAGTCTCAAGGCATGTTCAATAAGATCTGTCTCTTTAGTTGTAGCACCTTTTGAGGAGAGCTGTAGCACAGCAGCCTGGTGATTTCTACTCTATTTAGCCAGATTTTATACAGACACAGAATCTTCATCACACCCTGCCTTTACTCACCAGGTTGTTCAATCAGACATTCTTCATAGCTTTGTCTCATCACTTTATTGTGCTTTCCCTGACCATCATCATCTGTTTCTGGGCAGGCTGCTTATTTCACATCAATCTCTAGATTATAAGACCTCTTCTGTATCACATGAGACAGTTTTCTTGTAACAGAAGAATCCTCTAGTCTGGATTTTTTCCCCCTTTGATACATACTATATGCCTATAGGTTGCTAAAATTTGGCACTTTGGAAGTATTTCAACCGAGTCGGTGGGGTGTTCCCAGGACGCTTAAAAGGGAAGCGGTTTTTGCATGCCAAAATTCTAAGTTTCAGCTATGCTTGTGGCTATGGTTGATTCATGAAGTTAGTCTCTAGATTAGAGGGGATTCCTCCATTTTATGAAGGCGTGTATGGTAAATTGAAATTGTCTAATTCAGTGGACTACACACCTGCATAATTCTTTGCAGCTGAGAACCCAAGTCTGCACTTGTTGGTTCAAATAAACCAAATAACTGCAGAGCCAGCAGAGCTTCTTACCTCAGTAAGTCAAAGGACTCACAAGCTAGGAACTTCTATTCTGCTGATGTAATGCATGCTGCATGGTGGTTCTAAAAGCTCGAGTCCTGAATTGTTACAGAATGCCGAGGAAACTTAAATATTAAAACTCTTAGTACAACATGAAAACTATACAGTTAAAACCAAAAAAGGTTTGAAGATGTGCCCTGAAACCAAGTTAATATTTTTGGAACATAGCGAGTATTTTTATTCTACATAAGCATGAAGTTTACTGTGTTACTGTGCTAAAATGTACACAGTTAAAACATATATATTGAAGCTGAGTTAAAGTTGCTGAGAGATTCTTTTACGTTTCCTCACTTTGTGATTTTTAATTGAAAAATTAATTCAATTTTAACTTGAGTTTTTAACTTAATTTCATGTTTGGAAATTTTCCAATGAAAGGATGCACTAGAAAAAGACAAGGTTGGTGTATCTATTGCTATCTTCATTCACCCATGGTCTGCTCTACCTCTTGAAAAGAGAGCTACTGGCCTGAAATAAATCTACTGACTGGAACTTTACTGTGTTCTTCCCTAGCTGAACCAGGGCTCAGAAGACCCTTTGAAGAGGCCAGTGGTGTATGTGAAGGGGGCTGATGCTGTCAAGCTGATGAACATAGTTAACAAGCAGAAAGTGGCACGAGCAAGGATTCAGCACCGGCCTCCACGGGTGAGATTTAAAAAGTGTGCAGTGGGAATTGTGTTGCTGTTGCTTCATGTAGCACCTGTTAATGGCACTGATTGAGAACATGTAGTTTGATGCCTCTCATGAGTGCTGACTGGAGAAGTTAATTACTCACTCAAAGTACTATTGATTTCCAGGGGATTTCTCAAGTGAGTAACGACTCACCATTGTAACTAGGAGATTCACAGTCTGGCCCTATATTTATTACACATGGATTTTTGTTTTGTTTTTTTGTATTCTAATAATCCATTAATATAAAAAAAATTCACATAAAAAAGAATTAATTATTGCAGTCTACCGGGCTGAGCTCCTAAGAAGGCAGTCTCTGCCTGATGTTAGTGAATATTTCTTGATGGCATTTTTCACACACGGATTAACGAAGAAATCTGGGTCTTTATTCTCCTTTCAGTCTAGAATGGATGTTCCCTAGACATCACAAACACGTCCTATAGGCAGTTTACATGAGAAAAGCAAACCTAAAAATGAGTGTAGACCAGGTTTCTAGTTGATCTTTACTGTATTCCTAAAGCCCCAGCTGTGTTGGGAAGCATGACTCATTTGAACAGTTGATAGTTTGCTGAGGATTCAAACCTGTTGATTGTACTTGCTTCAAAAATAGAAGTAAACCAGAAACCCACTTGAGCTGTGATTCACTGTGGTGAAACATGTTGTTTGTAGAACCAGCACTGAGTTAAGAGCTGCTGTAAACTTGATATCATAAGGCGGGCTATCACTGTGTCCCATCCACTGGTGTACTGAGGGGGAATGGGAGGAGGCCGCCATGATCCTAGTGCTGGCCTGTGGGGAGTGGGGGGGCGCTGGCCGGGCCCTCCTTGGAGGAACCACCCCCCTGCTGACATCCCTGGTAAAACTCTAACCAGCAGAGTTTATCACTGACCCCTCGCTCTCCCAACCTGTCTGCCCCCGCACTGGTCACAATGAGGGAGCTGCAGCTGGGTTGCTGTGGCTGCCAGAGATGTCAGTGGGAGGCAGCTCCTCGGAGGAGAGCCCAGCCCGCATTCCCCCCAGCCCAGCACCTGGGGCATGGCCCCCTCGGTATATGGCTGGTGCTGCCTCACAGCAGGAGGCGAGTCGGGGAGAGCAGGAGATGGGCCCACAGATACACACCCTCCCCAGCAGGGGGGTGCTGCTGCCGATTGGGGGAATGGGGGAGGGGGAGGGGGAGGAGAGGCATGCACAAATACATGTATTGGCCCCCAGGCACCTGAGACCCATGGTGCACCGCTGGTTGCATCACATGCTTATATTCCTTTGATAAATGTGACTTCCTCCCACTTTTTATTTCAAATTGTTTTCCATATCCCTGTATGTAAATGGCATGGAATTTTATAAAATAATATTAATTGACCTCACTAGAGGGTATTAACCTCCGATTCTGCCTCATGCATCTGGTCAAGAGAGAGGCTAACATATGCAGTGGCCTTTTCCAACAGTATAGTTCATGCCCACAGGGCATTCATGGAAATGATAATTATGAAGAAATTAGAGAAGGGGAAAATGGATTTGAAGGGCATAGCAATGAATTTGATTGGGATCTACCAGAAGAGGTAAATTAAACTTTCTCTGTCTTATTCACCTCTAAGCAACCCACTGAGTACTTTGACATGGGGATTTTCCTGGCCTTTTTTGTGGTCGTCTCTCTCGTTTGCCTCATTCTTCTCGTCAAGATCAAACTGAAGCAGCGACGTAGTCAGGTAAGAGTTGCCTGGGCTCTGGATTAATAATGATACTTTCTTTTGTTAGAGGGCATATTCTTTTTTATCACGAAGCCTGTAGCACCCTGATGGAGCATTACGGTCAGTAGTGACACACGGGGGAAAGTTCCCTGTGCTGAGTCACTTGGTTTGCCCTATGTTGGGGCATTAGGGTCTGCACTGACCATAAGAGTGTATCTCCTACTGAGTCATAGATTCAGAGACTTAAGACAGAAGGAACCATGTGATCATCTAGTACAACTTTCTGCATAGTACAGGCCAGACAATTTTACTCATTAGTTCTTGTGTCAAGGCCATACCTTCTGGCTGAACTAAAGCATATCTTTTAGAAAGACAATCTCGATATAAATATTTCACATGATGGAGAATCTGCCACATCCCTTAAGTTGTTCCAGTGATGTCCCTCCCTGTTAAATTCAAACTGGAGATAAGGTACACATTGGTTTTCTAGCTTCAACTTCCAGCCATTGGATCTTGTTATACGTTTGTCTGCCAGATGAAAAAGCCCTGTACTATCTAAAATTCTGCCTATATATCTCAGTCACGTCACCTCTTACCTTCTCTTGGGTCAACCACATAGACTGATCTTCTTGCCTTCCCGCTATATAAGGCAGATTTTCCAGACCTCAAATCATTCTTGAAGTGCTTTTCTGACTGCTTTCCAATTTTTCAACTTTCTTTTTGAAAAGTGGACTCAGATCCATGCAACTTTTAGCAATGGTTTCACCGGTGCCATATGCTGAGGTGGTACTACTTTCCAATTCCTGGTCAACATTCCTCTGCTTTTATACATGCAAAGGTTGTGTTAGTTTGCTTAGCCACTGCTATCCACTTTGACCCCTCAGTCCTTCTCAGAGTCATGGCTTTCCAGAATACATTGTTCCATCCTGTACGTGTGACCCATGTTATTTCTTCCTAGGTTTATGAACTTGTATTTGCTGAATTTCAGCCCATGTAGTTCGAATTGAGCCCAGTTTAACAAGGAATTGAAAGCACTATATCTAATTGACTGTGTCTATTTGTCTTTTAATAGATGCTGTATAACATCCTACCTAGTTACTGTAGAAACAAAGTGTATTGTCTGTATTCGGAAAAAACAATGTCTTGAATTTCTGATTGATTGTTTACAATTTTACCGTCTCTAGCAACAGACACATTTTTCTCTTTTCAAATTCCTTCTTATTACCTTTAACCCGGTTATCCAAAGATTTTTTCCTTGGCATTTTTGATATCCTTTATCAGTTTCTAATTTGTAGTTATTGCTATCAACTTCCTTATTTTCCCATTTGCATTTGGTAGTGCAGCTTGCACTTCCCTTATTACTCAGAATGGCTTTTTAATTGAAGAAGCCTTCTTTTGTGATTCTATAACTGTAGGGTTTTGGGGATGTTGCAAAATATTATTAAACAACTCCCAATTATCTCTCTCAGTTTTCTGTTTTAATTTTTTTCTGTGAATCAGTTTTGCTCACAATTTTTTTTTTCAGGTTTGGAAAACTAGTTCTCTTCAAGTCCTGTGTGTCTGCACATGCACTTCCTCATGGGTTTGTTGTTTGGTTGGCTGTTTTGTTTGTTTCACTGGTGAGGACTGTATTCTGTTGGCACAGAGAATGTTTAGTTCTCACCCACACTACTCCCTGTGGCACATGTCATTTCCAGGGTGCCTTCCACGTACAGAAAAGTCTAACCAGGATTTGCTCAGTTTATGAGATTTGACACCCATCTGAGGGGATATGGTTACAGATGTTAATAATTAAGAACAGCATTATTTTTCTGCTATTCCAGTTGCCTCAATCCCTCAAGCAGCAACCCTGTGTTTTCTGTTGCAGAATTCCATGAACAGGCTTGCGATACAGGCACTGGAAAAGATGGAAACCAGGAAGTTCAAGTCCAAAAGTAAGGGTCACCGTGAAGGAAGCTGTGGAGCTCTAGACACACTCAGCAGCAGTTCAACCTCTGACTGTGCCATCTGCCTGGAGAAATACATTGATGGGGAGGTAAAAGAAAGCAGTTTCTCTAACCTGATTGGCTGATTCCATTGGGCCAATTTTGGCCCAGTTGTCACCACATGGGTATTTGGTGGCATATGAACCAAAAATGGGGATCAGTGGGTAGGAGGTGTGGCAGTGTGGATTACATCCAGCTGAAGCTATAGGGAGGTCTCCCTTTCCAAAACTGCATCTGATAGACTGTGATGGGATTAAGGTGGACTAGTTTTAGTGTATCACTCATTTCACTGCAGTGCCACGTCACTTAGTAAGATGACCAAATTCCTTGCTATGGTATCACTGCTGACACAAGGAATTATTGTTCTCAGGGATTGCATTCTGCATGTACGTCAGGCAGCTCAGGATCCCATGGCCTTGATGACAATCATGGGCCTATCCCAGGTAGTTACTGGCTCAGATCATGCAGTTAGCCACACATCAGATCTGTTGTTGGATTGCAATTGGATCTTATACGTGCACCTTGTATCAACAGTGACCTCCTGTGCGGTTGTAGCTCTTCTCTCCTTGTATTAGGGTTCACAATTTAGGAGTAATCTTAGGCTGCCCAGATGTGTTGGATCATATTACAGCAGTAGCTCGCTCAGCTTCTTACTGTCTGTATCTGCCTCAGAGTTTGCAACACTTGCTTTTGGATGTGGACATTGCCACATCCTTGTAATCCATCCTTCTGTTACCTCAAGATTAGACTATTGCAATTTGTTTTATATGGAACTACATCTTAAAACCACTTGGAGACTGATGCTGGTACAGAACATACCCTGCTCAATAAACAAGACTATCTTGTTGGAAGCACATGATGCCACTGCTCCAAGATTTGCACTGACTGCTCATTGGTTTCCAAATGGAGTTTAGGGTATTGGTTATAACTTACAAAGCCCAAAATGGCCTGGGACTCACCTATCTGAGAAAGATCCTCTCTTTGTGCCATACTTCTATGGCTATGATCAGCAGGGGGAAGTCTGAGTTGGACCTTACAAACGAGGGAACAGCTAGTAGCCTGTACTCTGCGAGTGCCCTGGGACTCTGGAACTTGGTCGGTCTTGATCCAAAATAACTCAGATTTGATGCCCTTCCAGGCATGCTGCAAAAGATGTCTGTTTGACAGGGCATTTGGAGAAGGCTTATGGTATACTCTCAAACAATGAAAGGATGGAAAGGAGTTTTTGTAAGTGTCTGGCTGGCTGAATTTCTGTTGAAATATTTAATGGGATTTTATTGTCAATTATCACCAATGATGTTGGGGTGCCTAGAAACTTGGATAAGCATCTTTGTTTTAAATCTAAGTAAATAAATGTCAGTCTGACGGTTCTGGACCAGTCTATTGGTCTGCATGACTGCATTGGAGACTTCTCGATGCCGGTTGTTTCCTCGTAGCTGTGGCTAAGAGGACTGTAGAGAGGCACTGCAGTAAGCCACTCTGAACAGTGTGTATATAATGCTACTTGAACAGACCCAATTAGATTTTACAAATTCCAAAGTAAATCACATGGGCTTTTCCTTGGTTGAAAGGTGGTGACTGAGGAAAGGGTTTTTAAAGTGACTACTGGGGAATTCTCTCTCCAAATGGGGATATCTCACACAAGTGCCTTTCAATAAGCAGGCGCCTGCAGTTGAGTCAGGAACAGTTTAACATGTAGATCGCTGGGTATTTTTAGCAAACTCTAAAGATGATGGCATCTGTAAGCCATGATGGATTTTTTTGGTACATCTTATCTCCTGCTTCCTTCCTTAGATGTATAAATAAGTACTAATCACCCTGATTTTGAGGACATCATCAACAATCACATTTTGTATGAATGGGTCTTTGCATGGACTCTGTAGATCATTTCAGGAAGAATAACATCGACCACAGAGCCATTTGTCTAGTTGTATTGATTAAACTGCATATTTTGTTCCTTACCTAGTGCTGTGCTCCCAGCTGTGCAAAGTCACGAACATATACCCTGATAGCATGGCACCATGTGATCCTCAAAGATTGAGTCACAAATATTCCTCTTGTGCAGATTTTGTTTGAGTATCTTTTCACGTGTTTCTTCTCCACTTCATGCAGTTGCCAGAGAGAGTTTAATTCAAAATGTAGAATTTGTTCCGATACATGCATCTCAGGCATGTGAGTTACATAACCAGTCCGTTCCCAGTTGGGCACAAATCAAATGATCTTCCATACCAACCGAACCAACTTGCACCAAGACTTCTGTGTTGGACACCTGGTCCCCCCCATTTGGTGCCCAGCAGTTGTTGTAGGAGTCAAGTGAAAATTTACAAGCTTTTTAATGTGCCCTTGATAACCGGCCCATGTTTCACACCTGCGGAGCTATGTCATGAGGACAACAGTATTATAGACTTAGATTTTCATCTGTAAACAGATTTTGTGTTGCTTCCAAATCCAGTGATAAAGGCATATGCTACACTGGCTTTCTTAATTCATGCAGCCAGTTGGTGAATGATTTGCACTTCGTTGTTTAACATGCTGCCAAGATAAGGAAACTCTTTGACGGTCTGGAGGGTGGTATCTTCCAAGCTTATTGATGGCTCTTGGGAAAGTTGTTAGGAAACTGCCTGGTACATAGCTTCAGTTTCCGTTCACCGGATGGGAAGGCCAAAGCTACAAGCTGCCTCAGCAGAGCAGTTGGTAAGATCTTGTGCTGCTTCAGTGTGTGCCATCAGAGGCACCGTCATCACAGTAGAGTGATGCTCTAGGACCTGCACTCTGGTGGGCGTGCTGCTTTTCAAGAGTGAAGTACGAAATAGGATCAGGAGGTTTTGAGGAACACCACCCAAGTCCATAGGTTACCTTACAAACTTAGCAAAGCAGGCAGCCACTGCTTTCTGTAGCAGGCAAAACCAGTTCCAACTCCAGAGTTCACATCCAAGCAACAGGGTTATTTCTGCATAGGTGCCAAGTACCATATCCCAGTGATCAGTTGAGGTGACCAGCCAGTGATCTGACTGCCTTTGTTTGTGTACATATCTGTCTGTGCATACTCAAAGGCTTAAACCTCCTTACACTTTTATAACCAAGATGACATCTTCTTATCAACATCCTTGTCTGTTTTGTTACATAATAATGAATGTTTTATGATCAAATATAAGATTCTGTGTTACACCTAAATTGTATAACTTACCACTTATTAGCAGTAACAAAACTATCAATTTTAATGTTTAACAGAGACTTTGGGAACTTCCTTTGTTTACCCTGATTACATTTGGCTGGGTCATCGTAACATCACATTGTTACTTCATCCTTGGAACTTCATGCCCAAATCAGAGACATTCTAAGAAGTGAAATAACAGGATACTTAGTAAGCCAAAACCATTGTTTTGCACTCCTTCCCAAAAAGGGTTATTCAAAGCTCTGGTGAACTAAACCAAACTAGGCCTACATTTATATTGATTATGTATTTGCTTATATATATTACTAGCTAATATGTGATATATATGTGTATGTATGATCCATTACATATACTTAGGCTCTTACTGTTTTACATGAGGTAAGTTCACCTAATCATTGTCTCATCTCCTTACAGAAAGCTTGGAACAAGTTCAAAGTTGCAGAATGTGACTTTTAACCCCTTAGCCTCAATCAGTATTAGTGCTAGTGCCACAGTGAAAAGTGCCTAGCTGCCTTCTTCACTATTCTGGCAATTAAAGAAGGGATTGACTCAAAGAGCATGACCCAAAGTGAAGGGGCAATCTAAAATCTCACCTTGAAGCCTGAAGACACTGGATTAAAAAAAGGAGTCACTGCCTTTTAAAAATTATTCTCCCCCTCAGATAAAAAATAGACTCTTTGTCAGATGTCAAAAAATAAAATAACTGCTACTATAACTCAATGCTGCAAGTGCACAACGGCAAGAATGCACTCAATGTGGCCATAGGGAACACTGCCAAGCAAAGCACAAAACTAGCTGGAATGTTTGGGTGCCTCTGTAGAGGAGCCTTAAAGGTAGGATGGAAGCTTCAAAGGGAAAAGTAGCTTGAGAGGGGAAGGGCAGGATGCAATGAGGAAATGAGCTCAACAGAATTGCAGAGCATGGATATGCTCACCATGTGAATGAACACAAGCTATTTTCCAGCCACTGTGCTCTTTGGTATTTTTGAACTGAGGTTGGGGTTTTTTCCTTCCCTTCTCCCAGGAAGAGGTTGGGAGTTGACCTGATCTGTAGCTGAGCCAGAAGAACTAGGTGTAGAATATTCATGCCTTTTAGGGGGAGTCCTTTAACCTTTTTATTTCTGTCCAACAGGAGTTGCGGGTGATTCCCTGCACTCACAGATTCCACAAAAAATGTGTGGATCCCTGGCTGCTGCAGCATCACACTTGCCCTCACTGCCGCCATAACATTATAGGTAAGCGTTGCCCCTCAGATGCACATCGTCAGGTCTGGCCATTCTGAACGTTTCAGCTCTCAGGATGCAGAGGAAATTGTGTTTTATTTCTGTACACTCCTAGGAAAATCCCTTCAGTGATTGATCTGTATTGTAATATAATCCTGGTACTTCCTTCAAGATGCCAGCGGGCAGTAGAGGTCAATTAAAGACGTTTCTTTGAGAGTAATCCCATGCCCTAAAATAGCCAGAACACATTTCCACAATCTCTTATTTTGGTCACAAGCCCAATAGAGGGCAGCATCTATCAGCCTATATAGAAAAGAAGCACAAATTAAATTCACCCAAGTTCACTGTATTTATATGGGAAAAGCAAATTAATTAAAAGCAGCTGGTATGTGGGAGGGAATTGTAAAATTCCTCATTTCCTCTATGTAGCAACATAGGATGTGGTTCTTTTGTTGACTTTAAAAACGTTTTCCATTTAAATAATTTGTAAGATGAATGGAAAAAGTTGGGCAGAGATCAGTGTTCCTAACCCAAAGGGCTGAGAATGCTGAGTGGGCAGCATCTTGCTTACACAGAGGAAGGAGCTGAAGGGAAAGCTCTTCCTCCACTGGCCAATAAACCCAGGTGTTTCAAAGAACTTAGGGGCAAAAGTGCTTGTATTGGTCATGTCACTGCTCTGGAACAGGCTGGCACTTTTACTCACTCTTGCTGAAGCCGTATAACTAAAACCATCAGCAGGATGGCTGCATATCCGCTCTTTTCTTTTCTCTCCATCCAGAACAAAAGAAGGGAAACCCAGGCCCAGTATGTTTGGAGTCCACTAACCCAATGCGTAGCCGACAGCAGAGAGTGATTCTGCCAGTTCATTATCCTGGCCGAGTGCACAGGACCAACCAGATAACTGCATATCCCACCCGAACTAGCATGGACCTCCATGGGAATCCCATCACGGTACTTACAGTGGACCGGCACGGTGAGCAGAGCCTGTACCCAGCACAGTCCCCTGCTTACATCCAAAGTTACCAGCCTGTTCACTTGGATCATGCCTTGAATACACATCACTGTAGCCTGGAGCACAGAGCATATTCTCCAGCTCATACCTTCCGAAGGCCCAAGTTCAGTGGACGTAACTTCTCCAAAGCAGCTTGTTTTTCCCAGTATGAGACTATGTACCAGCACTACTATTTCCAAGGCCTTAGCTACCCTGAGCAAGATGGACAGCCTCTAGCTGGCATTGCCTCAAAGGGTCCCTCTCGTGCCTTCCAGCCTGGTGGCAGCATGCTGTTCCCTCCTGTGGTACATATAATGCCCTCCTCCCGCTTGGAGAATGGCAGCACCTCCAGCTTCAGCTGCTATCATGGTCACCGCTCAGTGTGCAGCGGTTACCTGGCTGACTGCCCAGGTAGTGACAGCAGCAGCAGTTCTGGTC
Source organism: Mesoclemmys tuberculata (assembly GCA_007922155.1). NCBI lineage: Eukaryota > Metazoa > Chordata > Testudines > Chelidae > Mesoclemmys > Mesoclemmys tuberculata. Next base: position 16,952,640 of record ML675640.1, read on the forward strand.
AATGCCACTGCTCCTCCAGTGATTCCATGGTTGATTGTACCGAGGTCAGCAACCAGGGGGTCTATGGGAGCTGTTCTACTTTCCGTAGTTCTCTGAGCAGTGACTATGACCCTTATATTTACCGCAGCAAGAGCCCTTGCCGAGTGGGTGACGCTGGTGGCATGAACCGAGGGGCAATCGTGCTCTTGGAGGGCCCTCATCAGGATGAGCTTCTGGCACATGGGCATGCTCTGGTGGGTGCTGACTGTCGGCCTGTGCCAGCTTCTTCCTCAGGGGACCAACTTTCTAACTGCAGCCTAGAGATGAACTACAGCAGTAATTCCTCTCTAGAGCACAGGGATTCAAATGGCACTACCTCAGAGGGAGGCTTCGAGGCTACTCCCGGTGCTGCCTTGGACGTTAAAAGGAACTGGAAAGGTCCAGAAGCAGCAGGGCCTCTGATGGAGCAAGCATGTACTTGCTGCTTTGAGCTCCAGCACTCTGCACTGGAGTCCAGCAATGGGACAACAGACTGTGGTGCACTCTCCTTGGGCTCCCCGCTTTGGGGGGTGCATGGCCTGGGGCGGGAGCAGCAGCCAGGAAACTCCCAAGGCTTGTACAGTGTTAACTCAGATCACTTGCCTAGGACAGATGGGGTGAAATATGAGGGTTTGCCCTGCTGCTTCTATGAAGAGAAGCAGGTTGCCTGTGGTGGCACTGGTAACAGTGGAGGTGGTGGATGCTACACAGAGGACTATGCAGTGAGTGTACAGTACACGCTTCCTGATGACTCCTTGCCAAGCTGCTATAAGGGTGTGTGTGACCTGGGTCAGCGCATCCCTATCATTCCTGAGGACAGAGACTGTGAGCTAGTCCTGCCCACAGAGTGCCAAGGGACCCCTGGAGGCTATAGTTCCTGGGATGGGACACCTGAAATGGATGCTCATCTGCACCGCCAAGGTCTAGGAGAGCTACAGGAGGAGAGGGAGGTGTGTTACCAGACAATGTCCTTCCTGCAGCAGAACTGTTCTCGGGAGGAAGAAACAAGGATGCTCTTTCACAACCCCACCCTGAACTCTCAGGAGGCAGCAGCAACCACAAAGCCTACAGGTAAGGGTCAGACACGATTTTTCTCCAGCACCTTTCGGTCTCAAGGTACGGTGAGGAGAGTGCCATCCCATGCACAGAGATGGTCCACAAATCATGGAAATTAAGTTACAGCTCATGCTATGGAGAAGGGGAGCTTTGCATGGTACCAACCTGTAATCTACATTTTTATAAAAATACTGCCTGCATTAGTCTCTTTTCCCCAGAAAATGTTCCCCATTGCTTCCCCTCTGCAGTTTCTTTGGTAGGAGTCCTAACATGCCATCTTGCCATGCTCATAGCAGCTCTAGACACCAGTGGTGAAAACACAAGTGGCTGCTGGCACCTCATCTACACTAAGGCTCCCACCATTGTCACAGCCAGTGGAGCTGAACCAATATTAGCAGCAGTGGGAAACTTTCAATAAAAATGGCTAGTGGAGAAAAGGCCCAAGTGTCAAGAGTGGGAAAGATGAGGAGACTGGTGACCCTGAGGAAGATGAAAAGTCAGGGATAGACTCAGAAGAAAGTGCATGGAAGGGGGAGGGAGGTGTAGGCCTCCCTGATGTCTCAGAAGCGTGTGGTGGAGTGACTCTTGGGTGGTCATAAAGTAATTAGTGGGCAGAGAAAGAATCACCGTGTCTGCTTCTCCTTCACTTCTTGGAAGTGGCTTAGTTAGTCTAATAATTATTTTATCCCTTCAGGCTCTGGATCTCACCCTCTGGAGAGAAGCCAAACAGGCGACTAGACCTGGCCAGACTGCCACAGGTAGAGTCTCCTGGAGACTCCAAATTGTGTTGGACTTTCTTTCATACTTTTTTAGCTTTGACAAACACGCAAAAGTGGTAATGTAGAGAAGCCCTTCCAGTCTCCACAGCAGGACTGAGCCTCCTCTCTCCATTCCTTCTCAGCTTGATGCTTGCCGCCTTCAGTCCAGGGCTTGTGTAGGTGCATAAAGTCCATGTGCAGCAGCTCTGTGCTCTAGTGCCATTTCTATAGTAGTGACAAAACGTGTTCTTTGAACCATTGTGCCAGCTCTTGCTGACAGGTAATACTGCTGCATTGAACAAGACATGGCATAAGCAAGTCTAGGCCTTTGATTAGCTAAGGGCTATGCCTATCTTAGAAAACAAGCCAGCATCTTGAGTCAGAACTAGCTCACGTGGATACAAATGATAAGTCGGTTCTTGAATGCTGCCCTGTCCTCTTTGTGGCAGATCTCAGTAGCAAGCAGGTTTTAGAATCTTAAGGGGTGGGTAAGTGCAACATTGGGATACGGAAGTGTTTGCGTTCCCTTCTCACACTCTTCTAACAGCTTGGCTGCTAAGGATCTGCAGACAACAAGGCCAACTTCACTAAAGGAGTGTGGATGGATGCTCATATGGAATGCTTCCACTGCCACCTATTGGCAAAGACGTTAGGAGCTCTCACGTCTTCAGGCTTGTGAAGAGTAATGGAGAACAAGTGATGTGCTACCACATAAAAAGCCTGAGGGGATAACAGCTTCCCACAGCATAATCCCAGCATTCATACTGCAGTTCTTCAGGAGTTTGCAACCCCAGGAGATAGGCAGCTCCACAGCAAGAGAAACTGGCACATGCAATGATGCCTTGCTTGTAAAGCGTCTGCAGCTTCTTTGGGTCAGTTGGGGAAATACTTCAATGGGGGTTACTGTTTTGTTTCCTTGGAGACTGCATGTGGATAATAGAATTAGTGCTTGCTATAAACTAGCAAATCTTACATGCACATGCGTGGGGTTCTAGTGCCCAGAGGAAGGACTGGGACACTTGCTTTAGCCATTGACTCTTTCTTTGCTGGAAGAGAGATGGTTGCTGTAGCTTCTGTAGATCAGTCTATCTTACAGGTTTCTTTGGCCCATTGAGCCTTGCCTGTGTTCATGCCTTTGCATACAGAGCACTGTGTACCCCTTAAGTTTGGGCAGGTAGATCTGTTCCTGTTTTTCCCGTAGTGGGGATGTTTTGTTATCGTGAGATAATGCACATCGTCACTTCCAATAGTAATTGTTTCCTGTGGAAACAATGGCTTCTAGATAAGAGGCCTTGGGTGTCTTGCTGTGTGACTGAGAACACAGGTATGCACCTTTCTGTCTTTTGGTGTACTCTCACAGCAGGGATTCTCTTAAAGGTACCCTGACTAGTTTGTGCCACAGTGTAGGTCTTGTAAAATATGATTGGAAATATTTTACTAAATTAAAAATAAAAATGTAACTAGAAATTTATTTTTCTGGAACATATCCCTCTGTGGGACAGCCATGAGAACTAGAAAAGGGATACCAATCAATCTGATGTCCCAGATGAATGAAAAAAAGAAAAAGCTTAAATAATAAAAATCATTTGAATTTTTACATTTCTTTTCACTTCTGATTCTCTATGATGAGCCAAAACACACTAGAAATGATAAAATATGCAAAGGAGCCCTAACAGTGTCTCTCTAAAAGAGTAACCATGAATGTAGCTGTTCAGAGACTTGATGTATCTTACAAGAAGATATCAGAGCTGTGCTATAAAATTAAAAACCATTTCAATAAATATATTGCTGTGTATAAAGATGCAGAAACCAAGCAATATCTTCTCTGGGTACCACAGTTACATATGGTATGTTTGTGAGAATGAAGCTGTGGAATTTTTGTCAAATTTTCCACTTGGAATACACTCACTTCCCCTCTTCCCCACCCCAAAGAAATGCACTATAGGAGGCATGGTTATGATATTTATTTACTCATCTTAGGTGTGCTGGGAAGTACCAAGTCTTTGGCCACCCAAGATACTTGCCACACTGTAACTAGCAAACTGAGGTACGGTAAAATGTGGCTTTAAATGTCTATTGGAATCTTTTGACTCGTGTTCCAGTCCACATGGGTATGGTCTCACTCAGAAGAGATGGAAATGCTGACCAGTCATACCACTCCCTCCCTGCAAGGCCTTTTGTACACTCTCTATTTCCCATTTCTGATCTTGTTACCTACAGCGTCTGATCATTTTCCAGCTGAAAGCCCATTGGGACTAATGTGTCTGCAATGACACAGGCTGATTAGCCGTGATAGATACTATTTTAAAACAAAAATGCCTTTCTATTGCTTAAATAAACGGTTGCTGTTGTGTTGGGCTCATGAGACATTATTTAAAATGTTTTCAAATAAAATTTATTCCGTAGCACTTAAAAATTATTTTGTATAAACTTTGCTGTAAAGATTTGTAATAATATAGTCAAAGGGCTCTTTCTCCGTTACCATTTTTTAATGTTTTAAAGGCTAGGAAACAACTTGTGTATATTCTGTATATGTATAGCAGCACATTTCATTTATGGAAATATGTTCTCAGAATATTTATTTACTAATATATTTATCTTAAGCCATGTCTTATGTTGAGAGTGTGTCACATTATTGGAATAATCATTGAAAATCACTAACATGAGGCTCTGTAAATACATGATAATTGCACACAAAGATTTTACAATATTTGCCGACCAAAAAATGATTTAAAGCAAGTCGTACTTCTCTACAGTTTTGTAACAAAGTGTACAAATGTCTGTTTTAAAAAAAACAAAAAAAATACAGTTTTATCAAGTATATTTTGAAAGTTGTTCTTGTGTTTTGTGTGGAAAGAAGCTGGTTCAATACTGTTCCTCTAAATGAAATCCTGGGTACCTGCAGATGAAATACTTTAAAATAAAGTAAGCTGGCATGGGCCTCTTGTGAAAAGTCTATTTGGCCCTAGTGAAGTCTAGTTTAATAGTACAAGACTTCAAAGTATGTATCTCACTAGAAGTGTATATAGATGTCTCTTTCCAAGCTCTCCATCTAGCCACTAAACTCTTATAATTGAAATCCTCTTCGATTCACTTTCCATGATGTCCATAAGAAGTGACCTGATCATAACATCTATGAACTATTGTAAGGGGAAAAAAAGTATTCTTTGAGTGCTTGCTCATGTCCATTCCATGCTATGTGTACACATGCCACGTGCAGAATTGCCAAAGTCTTTCCCCCGGTCGTATCTTTTGGGCTGGCTGTAATGTCCTCTGGAGCCATGCATATATGTGCCAGTATAAGGGGCATCGCCAGCCCCATACCATCTCAGTTCCTTCTTACTGCCCATGTTGGTTGCTGGAATTACCCTTTCTTGTTCTAACGAAGCTGCTTCCCAGTGATTTTGGTCTTTTTTCTTCATTCGTAGTGCTAATAGTTTAACACCACTTGTATAGTAGTGTATATAGCTAGTATATATAGTTCGCTCCTATTGTCAAGTCTTTCCACCCCAGGGGCTGGGCATGCCCTGGTGCCTGGGCTTCACGGTTTGTGCCTCCTGTGGCAAACCTATGCCTGTGAATGATCTGCACTCTGGTTGTCAAAAGTGCTTGGGGAAACTCATGTAAAAGACTAGTGCCAAATCTGCCAGGACTTCAGACCCTGCACTAAGAAGGACCGGGATGGGATATCAGGCTAAAGGCCATTTTTATGAAAGCTGCCCTGAGACGAGCCTCAGAGCCAAGTTGCTCCGATTTGGTGCTGAGTACTTCGGCGTGGGTGCAAAGCAGTATCCCGGCACCAAGCTCTTCCCAGCACCGTTCCCTATCCCTGGTGCTGAGGAAGAAGCACAAAAAGCAACACACCAAGAGAGGGCACATGCCAGTGCAGAAGAGAGACAAATGGAGAGAAGGAGTGAGACCAGTGATGATATCCAACCGGTTCGCACCGGTTCGCGCGAACCGGTTCTTAAAATAGAAAAAATGCAGCGAACCGGTTCTTAGCGCCGGGAGATTCAATGAAAAGGCGGAGCAGCGAACCGGTTGTTAGCGGCGGGAGAGTCAATTTCCCAGCGGCGAGTGTTTCCCGATTCTCCCTGCCGCCAAAATTGACCAGGGAGAGTCAATTTCACAGCGGAGGGTACTCTGTAGTTCTGGGTGTGTGTGGGGTGCTGTGTGCATGATGTTTAAGAACCTATTCAGAATAGGTTCTTAAATATCACCTGCCTTCATAGAACTGGTTATTGGAAATTTGGGATATCATCACTGAGTGAGACCCATGCCTGGCCACTCTTCTACCCCTGGACCCGCAGCGACACCATCAACTCTACTGAGGCCATTCACTCTGATGTGGGACCCTCTGTTGACACCAGGCAGCCACTGTGGTATCAATGATCTGACGGTGCCATGGACTCCAGAGGCCTTCCAGGTGCCTAGGGGCCTTCTCTCTCTTTCAATCCCCCAACCCCTATGGGGCATCTGCCAGCTCTGGCATTCAGGAGCAGGAGTGAACAGGATGCATTGGGCATCTTCCTGGCAGTGGGCCCTCCCAGCATTATCCAGGGGCAAACCCCATCTGATTCCAGGGTCCCACTCCCTGGCATGCCACTGGTCTGTGGAACCCTGGTACCATTTGGAGGCTGAAGTGGGTACTACTCCACCATGGTTGCCTAGTGAAGAATCCTCTTCAGTGTCCAAAGGAGAATGCTGTGTAGTGCCAAAACCCACCATTGGTACCCAGTCTATGCCCCACTAAGCTTCAGTGCTGGTGGATGCCTGGTCAGTGGACGCCTGGCCAGCAGGTCACTGGCTGATGCAGTGGTCCTACTGGAATCCCTGGGGGTTTCCCCTGGTATTGGAACCTTCCTCACACTGCTCCTTGTCGGTGGTCTCTGACAGAGACGGGCTATCACTTGGCACCGGACTTTGACTCTGGTTCTGACCCTGGTACCAAAGTCCAGGAGATGCCTCCAGTGCCCATAGTTGAGGAAGAGGGAAAAAGCCTCTCCTTCAGTGCAAGCTTCCTCCTTATTCTCCCCAGATGAGGCTGTTGCAGGTCCCAGCAACCTACTTCCCTATGACAATTTCAGGACCTATCAGGCCCTTCTGAAACAGGTAGCTTCAAACCTGGGCTTGGAGATGGAGGAGCTCAGAGAAACTTTGCACAGCCTATTGATAGCTTGGCTGCAGCAGCCCCATTCAAGGTGGCTTTGCCCATCAGTTATAGATTTTGGGGCCAGTGAAGGCTCTGTAACAAACTACTTCTTCTCTACCCCCCAGCTCAAAGAGAGCACGGATGTACTGGCAAGTAGATACAAATACTTTTACTCGCACCCACACACACACACCTTTGGGTTCTTGGTGATGTCTCCAGTGACTGAAAGAGACAGTCGAGTGCTACCCCAAAACAAAAAGAAGCTAAGCAACTGGACCTTTTCAGAAGACAGGTGTATTCTACAGGTAGCCTCTAACTGCAGATCGCCAATAAGCAAGCTTTGCTGGGGAGATAAGATGTTAATCTATATGACTCCCTGAATGAATTCGGTGACTCCCTTCCCCAAGAGTTAAGACAGGAGTTTGCAGCCCTGTCTAGAAAACATCCATTTCTTAATGTTCACATTTGCTCAGTGGACATCCCATGAGTGGCATCCAAGTTTCAGAATTTGTCTTTTCATGTATTTCAGCTTTTTTTCTTACTTTGCGTTGTCAATGAAAATATATTACTAACAAGTGTTTCAGGAAGCAGTAGTTCAGTTGTCTATTAATTCTTGGAACATGTAATTCACAAGGATAACAGTCTCATTTTGTTGTAACTTGGTGGTTATTTTCATGAAGTTTGACTAATTTTTATGTTTAAAGTTTATTCTTCTTACATATAGCTTTAATTAGCAAAGAGTTTACCCCATCCTGTCTTTAGTATAGGAAGACATTCCACAATTTTTTATTCTAATTTCAAAAAACCTTCAGGTTCATTATAAAATTAATATCCTCATGCCAACTCGTTAAGATATGAGTATGTAGACATTTTCCTAGATAAATTAAAAAACATTAGAAAATACTAGAATTCTTTCTTGTCACTGTCAGATTCACCATTCCTATATTACACTGTATGTGAATATGCATTTCAACTATCACTTAAACTACGAGCTTGAATACTACTCCTAATCTAGTAAGACTATCTAGTTACAAAGGTGAGATTTAGAACAAAATTAGCTATCCATTCACGCAAAGTTCCACGTTTTATTACAAGAGAGGAAATTATGGTTGCCACCTTGATATTTAATAGAAATGCCATGAAATATATTTGGCTTCCAGGGTTCTTTTTTTTCTCTGGCTGGCAAGAAATATTTGGGTTTGTATCTCTAACCTCTAAATCAGGCCATCAACTCAAGATGAAATGGATAAAACAAAGATCCTAATCTCATCCCCTCCCTCTTGCCATGCTCTCCCTGCTACTTCCTTTCTCACTCAGTGTGGATGTCACCACCATCCTGCCTGTCACTCAGACCCATAACCTGATTGTCATCTTTGACTTGGACTTCCCTCTAGGTCCTGGCATTCAGGCTATATTTAAAGCTTGCAGATTCTTTGTGAACAGCTCTGCGATATGGTCTTTATCCATCCCCGCAGCTAAAACGTTTATCCAAGTTCTCAGCGCTCATCTCTGTTCTACAATCCTTCTCTCTAACATAGACAAATGCAGTTTTGCCACCCTCATCTCCAGTCACAATGCTGCTGCAAGAATTTTTCTAGACCATTGTCTCTTCTCTTTTACATCCCTCCAGTGGTTCCTCCAGCTCTATCATATCAAACATAATGTGCTTGCATTCACTCCACGGCCCTTCATAGGCATTCCCTAGTCTACTGTTCATATCTCATTCATGAACAAATTATTGACACTCTTCTCCAACCAGCCCAGGATGATAACCTTTACCACTCATTTGTTAAATTCCCATACAAATTTCCATGAGGGGTTGGAGCAGGAGCACTGGACCCACAGGCTCCCATTTCCTGAGTGGACACCATTATCAGGCTGCAGAGGGTCATAGACTGTAAGACAAAACTGGACCATAATGATCATCTTGTCTGACCACCTGCATATCACAGGCCAGAGCCCCTTAATCATCCCACTCTGCTATAGCCCCACTGATAACTTCTCAATGAGCTACTAAAGTCCTCAAAGCTTGATCTCAAAACTTCGTTCCAGAGAATCTACCATTTACTCCCGTTCAAACAAGTGAGTGACTCTCTCTTTTATCATAGAATAGGTTTGTCTTCCATAACCACTTCATTATTTTTTAAACCCTGTGTGGAGAAGTTATATGAAGAGTAGTAATCAAGGTACTACAGTGATGGGCATATTTAAAAATATGGAACTATTTAGGTGAGTCTCCTTAGCAGACAATCTGGTGCATCATATCAATTCCAGCCCGATTAACTAATCTATATAGAACTCATTAGTATCTGAGGACTCAATTCAGCAAAACACTTAAGCATGTGCTTAAGTGTCATTGACTTCAGTGGGACCTGAGCATGTTCAAGAGCTTTGCTGAATTGGGACCTGAATGCCTAGCAAGGATGAAAGGCTGAAGACCCCTCTGGAGCCAGAGGATGGGATTGGAAGTCCTGTATAGAAAAGTTTTTATACTGTTCTGTTTAGATGTATTGTAACAACAGTGGGGGAGTTAGTGTACACAAGGCTTCCATGATCACCAGTGTTGTTAAGACAGGCTCTGAGGAGGTTATTGTCTATACCAAGGCTCTCACTGTTATCACTTATGGAGCTTCCACAGGAACAAGGACAATGCAGCCCCTATTTTTCTCATATTCTGTCCAACCAATATGCAGGCTGTGTGAAAGGAGTGGGGGTGGGAATGAAGGTGCCTTATACCCTCCCCAAACACCATGACCTGTTTGTAAGGGTGAGACAGAACCTTGCCCTGAGAAAGTAGTGGGATGTTTGATGAACAGGAGACGCAGAGATGTCATAAGGGTCCTGAGGGACAGCGCTTAATTTGTAATGAAAGAGTTGCTGGGGTGCAAGTAATTTTTTTTAATTTCATAATTGACGTGGCAAGCCTACAGGTGCTGGGTCTTAGCCCTGACACAAATTAAGCACTTCTGAGGGGGAATATGCATGACAATGAATTTTACTACGTCCAAGAGCCAATATAATAGGATGGTCTGGTTGCACCTTTGAGTCATGCTGGAAACCAGAGAATGTGTGTGAATTGTAGCAGTTGTTTCACCAGCATCTGTTCAGGCTGAATTCTTGATGTTAGTCTGCGTTACCTTTTATCCGTGACCTTTTTACAGTATATACTGATTTTAAATTAACATCTTTCTTTTATTATATTGTAAAGAACATTTTATTTTTCCCAGAATAAAAACTAACGTCTTTTCCTGCTTTGAAATGTTCAGGGTGTACAGACATTGCATTATTTTTAAAAAATACACATCCTAACAAAAATATATTACTGTAGATAGCATATTACACTTCCTTATATTTTAAAATATTTTTAAATAATACAATCTCTAGTTTTCATCAAAGTAGGAACATGTACATAAAACCATTTAACAAATTAAACTAGTTTTTGAAACAGGAGGGCACCTGTACTTTGTCCCCTAGGACATGAGACCCTTTGATTATGATAAATGATCTAAATCATGATGTAAACTTACACACATCTTTACAAACCCAGTAAGTCACACATACAGCGCTAAAGAGCTGCCGATCACTTTGAAGGACTTCTTACTAGAGAGAGGGGACAAAAGGACACTCTGGGTGAAATTCCAAACAAATTCCGACTCTACAATTAGTTTGGATTTGTCCAAGCAACTGGTGATGTCATACCTGGATGGTTGCCCTAAGGGGGAATTGCTATGATATGCTAGAGTGCTAACATTGCAATGGAAGCGTCTATTATGCTGTGTTACATACATCTGTCAGACATCATTTTATTATTCAGTCCATGTATCATATCAGAGGACACTCCCATCATGTGCCATATCAATTCATAACTTGTATGTTGAAAAAAACAACCTCCATGTCACTGGATGTCTTCATTTTGGTGGACAATGACTGAAAGGACTTGCATAATCCTGGGAACCATATTATAGGCAGCTACTGAGATATAAATGGTCTCAAGATTATAGGTGAAACGAGAGGTTAAGAGGGGCGCTGTCCACTTCACTGAAGTATGACATCTTTTTACCTACCATTGTTACACGCAATCAAACCCAGGATCAAAGACCCTGGATAAGCAACTTCTTCTCTTCAGTCTGTTTAGCATGTGTAGTCATGTTCAGTGTTACCTTAGACAGTCAGTTTTGCCTGTTGCTTGTATGAGTCTCTTGTAGCAAGAGGGGCTATACGAGGGTCGTTCAAAAAGTTCTAAGCCTCACCCAGAAGGAGTTGCAGAAACAAGACAGTTTTTCACAATTTTTCTATATAGTTCCCCTTGACATCAATGCACTTGGTCCAACGATGCTCAAGCATTGCAATCCCATCACGGAAGAAGATGGCATCCTGGTCCTCCAAAAACTCCTCCACAGCACATATGACCTCATTATTGTTTCCAAAATGGCGACCACGTAGGTGGGATTTGAGTTTAGGAAACAGGTAGAAGTCAGATGGAGCTAAGTCTGGTGAGTAAGGGGGATGGGGTAGCAATTCAAAGCCACAGTTGGCTGCTTCAGCTACTGCAACCTGAGCAGAGTGAACGGGTGCGTTATCCTGGAGCAAGAGCACACCTGCCCTCAGCTTCCCTCTGCGTTTCGACTTGATTGCTTCCTTCAGTTGTGTTAATTCTGATGCATAGTACTGTCCATTAATAGTTTTTCCCTTTTCGAGATAGTCTATCATGATTATGCCTTCAGAATCCCAAAAAACAGAAGCCATCACCTTGTCAACAGACGCTGCCCGCTTCAACTTCTTTGGGGGTGGAGAACCAGGGTGTTTCCACTGTTTGCTTTGAATCTTTGATTCAGGTTTGAAGTGATGAACCCAGGTTTCATCTTGAGTTACTAATCTGCGGTGGAAATTCTCAGGGTCAGCCTGGAAGCGAGTCAGAAGTGGCCTGGAAATGTCAACCCTTTGCAGCTTCTGCTCTGGCGTCAGCATTCTTGGGACCCATCTTGCAGACAGCTTGCTCATCCCCAAGATCTCAGTTAAAACAGTGTGAACTGAACCAGAACTAATGCCTATGGACTTAGCTATCTGCTGGACAGTAAGACATCTGTCATCGAAAACCACACGGTGAATGGCATCAACTTGATCATCAGTGGTTGAGGTTTTTGGACGACCTGACCGAGGGTCATCTTCTGTGCTCACTCTGCCCCGCTTGAATTCAGCAGCCCACTTCTTCACAGTTGCATAGGAAGGGGAATCCTCAGCAAGTGTCTGTACCATGTCCTCCTGGATTTCCTTGGGTGTCATACCTTTCTTTTGCAGATACTTTATGACTGCTCGGGCCTCTGTTTTGTCCATTTTTAGATTTGTCGCACTACCCTTCACCTTTGTATGGGCCTCACCTGCACACAAATTAAAACAGAAATCTGTATTTGTTTTTCTAGTTTTATAAGAAGTGGTAGTGTGTTACAACAACAAAAATGTTCCGCTATGGCTCTTCTTTCTGGGTGAGGCTTAGAACTTTTTGAACGACCCTCGTACAAATACTTTTAAAACCCATGAAGCATGAGTTTAAAATGTTAAAATTGGCAACTAAGCTCAGGAACAGGTGTAACGCCCCAAACTATTTAAACAGTTGTTTAAATTGATTAGATCATACATTGATCATGTCAGTCTCTTTAAGAAAATGAGGTTTCTATGAATTAGAAAAGAGGCAAAACCGGAATGCAGCTTTCTCCTCTACCAGCAAGTGAAACTCAGTAACGGCACTCTTAATGTGTTTCAGTTCATTGGTGGTAAGTGGCTAGATCATGAAGCCTATCTACTGTCTTGTAAGCTTGGATCGGCAGAGAAGAAGCACTTTTTAGCTCTCTCTCTTTCAAGGTAGCTGTAAGAGAATAATGAATGAATGAGGCACAGTTTGGAGAGCCCATGCTGGAGGGAGAAAGGTGTAACCTAAAACCAAATAAATTCCTAGTGTAGTTACTGAATTGATGTCCTTAAACTGTATGAGCATCTAACTGGCTGCAGTGATGGAATTAATGCCTAACTGGATACACGAGTGGAAAGTAGGGTGACCAGATGTTTTTATCTTTTTAAGGGACAGTCCCAATCTTCAGGGCTTTTTCTTATATGGGCACCTATTATTTTTCACTCCCTGTCGTGATTTTTCCCACTGGCTATCTGGTCACACTAGAAAAAAGGTAGATTATAGCTTTGGTACTGCTTTTCTTTTGATGGCTTTTTCTTTTAACTGCATAGTTCTCTGACAAGCTAACCATCCAAAGCTGACTTTCTAGGGGATGGCTAAAAGCAATACAGCAGCATGTTTAATAGGAGTCAAAGGAACATCCACCAAGGAAGCGGTGGCTCTGGCACTTCAGTAGGACCTAAGCATGAATATAGGTAATGTGGCTAAAATCCATTCTGCTGGGTACAAAAATCCTTCTATGGCTGCACCAAGAGCTCATTAACAAGCAATAAATCCTACCCATTTCTATAGAACTTGTGAGGAAAGATCTGAACATGTATTACTGAGCATATTCTAGATAGAGAAATCATTTCCTCCACCAATGCAATGTGGCTAGCCTCAGGGTAGAGCATGCACACTGTTTAGCAATGTACAGCAACAGTATACAACAGTTTAAACCAGTAAGTGAAGTTGCATGTCATTTTCAATTGAGTGCAGGTGGAATTTAAGTAGATAGGATGCAATTATCCAAAATGGAGTTAGACCAGGAAATTTAAGGTGAACACTAAAAATCTTATGAAAGTTTCAGGGCCACAAGTGGTCGGAAGCTTAGTTTTACATTTCATCTGAAAGACAATATTTCAAATAGCATTGCACCATGCTGAGGGAGCTCTTGACTCTGATTCAAAGAGTGTAACCTATTGAGTCACCGCTACTACTTACTGCAGCCTACTAGGTTTTCCTTTAGTGCCTCACAGCTAAGCACCGACCAGGCTGAACTTAAATTGTTATTGTCTCAGCGTAATGTGGCATATCTGCATTTCTGGTGGCTGCATTCCAAGCAGGTCCAGAAATACAGCTTAGGTTAGTCTCTTTACTCCAACGGAATGCAAAGCTTGAGGGTGTCCGCTCCATGTCTGAGACTGGTGAGGATGAGTTTTGTCTTTAATAAATCCAGGACTAGGCTTTAGTGGCAACTGAAGATGTGTTCTTGATGTTACCCTAACAGGCTTCTCCATGGTGTCCAGCCAATACATTCTACCAGATCAACTGCCGGAGAGAGGGGATTTAGTCTTTTCTCAGACTTAGTGCTAGACCATTCTAGCTGTTCTTTGGCTGCATCATTTTGTGTAATTTGCTAGTCAAGAGTTGGTCTTAAAATGGATTTTATGCTCTCTTTGGGGTTTGATTCTTGATGTGCTAAAGAGTCTAGGAAACTCTTTGATTTCTCTGCTGAATCAGTGTATCCACTGCTGAGTACGCTAACCTGGGAGACACTGGCAAGGAAAGATTTAACTACACTATAGTTAACATGAAGTGAGGAAAGTTCAATTCCTGTTCTGACACACTCCTGTGTGTGTGTGTTTTTCCTCAAGTTTTATGGCAAGCACAAAAGAATAGCCTCACTGACTCTTTTGTCAAAATATATAAAGGCTTCCCAGTCATCATCTCAGTTTCTTATAGTGCTTTTGCCTTGTTGTGCCTGACTTCATGCTAGCTATTTGTCTGTTCCTCCTTATGTGTGACTCCCCCATGACCCTAGAATCTGAGTGCCTCCCACAGGCTGACAGTGATTTGTCTTTTATTCCCTTGCTGGTACATAGCAGGCTTAGGCTGGGATTGTTTGTTTTTAACATATCAGTAGGAAAGTGAGGTCTTCTTTAGGAAATTCTGGATGAAGCAGTGGGGTTTGCAGTTAGCTGTGAAAACAAGGAGGCTGGTGGTCATTCTTATTTCATCTGGGAGCAAGTTTCTCTGGCTCTGCTCCTAAGGAAGTTCTGTCTCCTGAATTCATGGGCCTCCGTTCCTGGCCAAGATTGTCATTGTTCCAGTGGAATATAGCTGTCATGGTAATGGAGAAAAAGAGAGATGGCCTCTCAATTGCTGACACCAACTCTATGTGGTGCTTTAAAAATCAGGACAGCAACCTTAGGGAAAGGGATGTACATGGAGTATCTTAATAATAAGAAATTAGGCTGATGGAGGGGAGGAAAAATACGTAAACTGAGATTAAAAACCCCACTTACATTTGGTATATTTGTGCAGAATAAAGGAGAAGAGAACTTTTTGTCTATGAAGCACTTTCTGTGTGGAAGGAAATATTCATCATCCTAGATCAATATGTTTAATTGCTCAAGAGTATTTGCTAGTGCTTATTTCCCTTTATGTGGCACTGGTGAGGCCACATTTGAAGTATGTGTACAGTTTTGGTTCCTTCTCTCCCCTCCCCCCCCATTACAGGAAGGATGTGATAATCCAGCAGAGGGCAACAAAGTCCAGCTGGGGCACATGACTTATGAGGGGAGGCTGAGAGAACTGGGCTTATTCAGTCTGCAAAAGAGAAGAGTGAGTGGGGGATTTAATGGCAGCCTTCAGCTACCTGAAGGGGGTGTTCCTAAGAGAATGGAGCTAGGCTGTTCTCAGTGGTGGCAGATGACAGAAGAGGGACAAATGGTCTCAAGTTGCAGTGGGAAAGATCTAGTTCGGATATTAGGAAAAACCTTTTCCACGAGGAGGGTGGTGAAGCACTGGCATGGGTTAAGTAGGGAGGTGATGGAATCTGCATCCATAGTGGTTTTTATGGCCTGGCTTGACACAGCCCTGGCTGGGATGATTTAGTTGGGATTGGTTCTGCTTTGAGCAAGGGGTTGGACTAGATGACCTCTTGAGGTCCCTTCCAACCCTAATCTTTTATGATTCTACTTGCAGCTGTAACATCTGGATGACTAGCTTTACCTTCTAGTCCCACTCTGTCTTCCTACTCCTTTACTTTCCATGCATGTACTGTACTAAAATTTGATAGGAAACAAATTATCTTGTCAGCTGTTAGGGAGGAGGAGAGACTCCAGTGTTTTGCTCTGAATCTGTTCATGAGGAACCTTCCTACACATAGGCCAAGCATGCAGTGATGATATCCCAAATTTCCAGTAACCAGTTCTATAAAGGCAGGTGATATTTAAGAACTATATTCTGAATAGGTTCTTAAACATCATGCACACAGCACCCAACACACTGCACCCCAACAACCCAGCACCCAGAACTTCAGAGTACCCTCCGCCGTGAAATTGACTCTCCCTGGTCAATTTCGGCGGCAGGAAGAATTGCAGGAGACACTCTCCGCCGGGAAATTGACTCACCCGCTGCTAACAACCGGTTCGCTACTCCGCCTTTACATTGAATCTCCCGGCGCTAAGAACCGGTTCGCTGCATTTTTTTCAATTTTAAGAACCGGTTTGATATCATCACTGCACGCATGTGTAAGGAAAGCTTTAGTGGAACTTCCCCCTGCTCAGACAGTCTGAGTAGTGAGTGGTGCTCCCTCATGCTCAGTCAGCTGAAAGGAGGGGGGGCACTTTGTTGCATGGGCGTTGTATTTGCAAATTAGCACACCTAGGTGCTGAGCATAATGGGAAATGGTTAGCATGGCTGGTTTTGGGCTACAAACCACTTTTGTGTTAACTGCTGGGGTAATGAAATGTTGTCCTTCAATTGTAGGAACAGATGTCAGCAAAACTGTGCTTAACTTGTTATGATAAAATACTTTACCATAAACTAAATAGAGTGCCACAGAGGTGGCGGACAGATGTTTTAGCGTTGTAAAGGGGGGGGGGGGATATGATGAATTGCCTAGGGGGACTGCACCAGCCCTGGGAAAGGGCTGCTCCCAGGCATGGAGTGATGATCTCCTCCCATTGTTAAAAGGTAGAATTAATGACTCCTCTTGGAGCCTTTTGTTTCCTGAGAACAGGGACATTGCTTCTGTGCCAGCAGAAGGTTTACCCATGAGCTGAAAGTCACTAAGAGCCGAATCACTGCAAGCGGAGACTCACTAAAGAGCTGAACTATTAGAGAGCCTGGGAAACCTTGCCTGATGACTGACAAAGCTGAGTCAGTCGGCACCAGCGGTCAGCGGGAGCCTGGCGCGGTCGGCGCCAGCCAGGTGTGGTCAGCGGCTGGGGACTAGGCAAGCCCCGGAGGCAACAGAAGACAGCTACGGAGGAGGCCTGATCAGCCGGTGGCCAGGGGAAGTTGCAGAGGGGCAGACTGAGCCCCCAACTGGACATTGACAGTACGATGGTCAGTACAGGGGAAGGCACGAAGGGGGAGGCGAAGGACATGCCCTGTACTCTGGGGTGGGTTTTAGCTCATTGAGTTCATGAATTCTTGTTCGCACTGGTTCCCAAACCAGTGCTGTGTTATCTCTCTTCTGTTATTAAAAGGTTTACTTCTACACTCAGACTCTGTGCTTGCGAGAGGGGAAGTATTGCCCTTCGGGGCGCCCAGGGGATAGTGTGTGATTTCCCAGGTGACTGAGTGGGGGCTCGAGCCAGTTTGTTGTTGTATCATTGACAGGGACCCCTAGATATAGAACCCGGCCCTTGCTGCTGCCGACTCTGGCAGAAGGGTTACACATGGACTATTCAAATTGTTTTATTTGCAAAACAGATGCTTACTTGTATTCAAGCTGTTGATCTTTAAGAGTTAAAAGGTGCATTTAACCAACCTTCTCCCTGTCATTAATTTTTCAGATACTTAGACTACCTTTTCCAGAAACCTTCTAGCAAGCTCACTCAAGAAGATACTAGGTGTGCCCATTACATTTCCCTTTTGTTAGAAACAATATGATAATTACTGTCTTAGGCAAGTCTTTTTGCACAGTGCATTTATTATAGAGTTGTTCTCACAGCTCTGGCATCTGTCTGACAAATAAGCATCGCTCTATGGCATCATCTGCAGGTAAAGTCTTTTATCCACTTTGCACAACAACAGTGAAATATAAATATTAAAACCTCCTTCAGCTTCAGGAACAGACTGGGACTAGGACTGAGAAAAGAAGAATCTCCTTTCCACTGCCAACAGAGTCACAGACTCTCTTTATTGCACTACAACTCTTGTTTCCTAGCTGCTGCTATGCTCTGTAAAGCAGTTATTCTAGTTGATTTCCCATCTGACATTCTTTATTTATTTACCAAGATACAAAGTGACTATGCTCAACAGCTTCAGATCAGTTTTTAGCTTTGCTATTAGGGTGCACAAATGGGGAAAGCCCTGTTTCCACCATATACTGTAATCCTTGTGCACATTGATCAGTTTGGAAGCAGAAGATGAAAATCAATTAGCCAAGGCAAGGCTGGCCAGCAGGGAACTCTTGGTGAAATGAGCCCTCTTTCTGGAGTAAAACCTCAGCTATTGTAAATTGTCATAGAGCCACTGAAGTCAATATAGCTGTGGTAACTTAGACTTGGTGAAGGGCTGTCCCTTCATTTTCAGACTTTTCATACCTAGGTTTAGCTTCTAAGGAAACCATGTATCAAATGTTTTCACAAATGAGCCTGATTACCAAGAGGACGTAGGCTGATCTTCTTGTGACTGGTGTTTAGCCGGTGTTCAGATGAAAGCATCATTTCAGGCTTTTACTAGTGAGCAAGCCAGTGTCCCTATTATAACTCTCCTGAAAGCTATTCTTGGCTCTCTTTGTCATTCACCTGGCTCTGCTGTTAGTGTGTTAGAGTATGACAGCTGAGAGCAGCCCAGGGTGGAGAGTGTGCATGTGTTGATACAGGTCCAAAGGCTCCTGGAACAAGACACTTTCTCCAACACTGCAAGGTACGAAGACAGCTGCATTGGTATAATCCCCTCTCCTGGATCAAAAAGACTGGAGTGAGAACACATTTGGCCTTGATCTTGTTGGCAAGATCATTCAAAACCACCTTTAACCAAAAGCAGCAGCTGTCACTTGTCTTGGCCTCAGTTTTGCTGTGTTTGGGTAGATTTCCTTAGGGGTTGAAGTTTGTCTCTAGTGTTTGTCTTCCTCATTCTGTTGTCTAACTTGAGCTTTTCTTTGCTTAGATTACTCACATTATACCCTGTCACCTCTTAATAGAGACAGCTGACCCATCACTTCCTTGTGTAGTCCTGAAGTTTGGAATGCACAGACAAGGCAGCTTGACTTACTTTTGGGGTAAGGATCGGCTGCCACTGTTCTAAGCCTGGCCTCATGATTACTGGGAAGTATGTGGTGTACTTGAAATATGATGTTGATAAGGTCACAATAGAAACAGGTGCAAAGGCTGGAAGCACCAAGGAGTCTCCTGTGCAGGGAAGTGGAGCCTGTTGTCCAGAAACTAGCACAGGAATGCAGGGGAGGCTCAGGCCATGAGTTATGGAAACTATTGCTGCTTTTTTCAGCTGCTCTTATTGCAGCAACTCAATTTTTAAATGGCAGATGAGTTTCTTAAGCATTCATAATGCGTTGCCGATTTTATTTTTCAGTTATTAAACCCACAAAACTGCAACAGTCCAAGTTAAAAACACCCTGCCCACCCTTAAGTCCCAGTTCAAGTACCATAGAGGTTACAGATGCACATATGCTTTCAGGCATCTTTAAGAGAACATATTTTTCTCGCTGTCACCTACATCTCTACTTAATCACCCAAAGGGTTGCAGATATCTCTCTCTCTCTCTCTCTCACACCGCCAACCCTCTGCCTAGGAGCATCTCATGGTTACACATCTCTCACCCACACAGAAGTCCCGGCTAAGGCATCATGGGATTCAGGTTCTGTACACATGTACAAACATCCCAGTGATTACAGGGTTCTCCCACATTCACAGCTCTCTTAAATGTGAGGGCCACTCCATATGAAAGATGTGCTCATACTAGCATTCACTATTTCTGTATCTCTGTTACATTTGATGTTTGGCAATTGTCTCTCTATATGAGAAGTGGAGAGAGTTCACATTTATAACTTCTGACACACACTTGCACACTCTGCTGCTCCTTACTGCTGGATTTTTGGCAGTATGATTGGCTATGTTTATATCCCAGGCTGTTACTGTTCCTTCCAACCTTCTAGTCAGTTAATATGGATAATGCCATACCCTGCAGTCGTTTACCAACTGTTATAGATCCATTGTGTCATCCCACCTTTTGCTGCTGTC
Source organism: Mesoclemmys tuberculata (assembly GCA_007922155.1). Taxonomy (NCBI): domain Eukaryota; kingdom Metazoa; phylum Chordata; order Testudines; family Chelidae; genus Mesoclemmys; species Mesoclemmys tuberculata. The sequence goes on from ML675640.1 coordinate 16,972,731, forward strand.
AGTGATATCTTTAACTTTTATAGGAAAGCTTGATTCTCAGCCTCACCCTCTGAAGCTCATTGGATTAACAGTTTGACTGAAAGGTCATATCTTAGTTAGGCAGTCCTATGTTCACATCCAGACTTGATGCAGAGCATAAGAATGGTATAAGACTGTCATGACCATTCTCTTGCTATTATAAGTGACGTTTTAGAAAACAATTAATAGGGATGGTGTCTCGGACACACAAACTTCAAACATTCCATATAGACTATAACCCAACAAGCAACATCTCATTTAATTTGTTTGTAGCCTAGGCTTTGTTGAACATTTTCCTCCTAACTTTACCTTTGAGACCTGATTGGTTCTCTATATTTGTATTTCTGAAAAGAGGCCATCCAAAAATAGCAAAATGTTGGCTATTAGGCAGATACCTTCTCCAAGTCTTTGTTCTCTCACCTTTGTGGGGGGCCAGCTAGAAACATATGCAGTGGAGGCAGCTGAGCACCAGTTGCTGAAGCAGCTGAAAAAAATGGTGTCATTCACAGGGTTCCACATTCATTTCTTTTTGAGGGTGTGCGGGACAGCTACTGTTTTAGAGATTGTTTCGGTTTTAAGTGGTTAATGCAGCATTTAGAAGGATAAGGCAGCTAACAAGCTCCAGATACTTCAAAATGGTTGTAGCAGCTGGTTTTACCATGTTTGGTGTGCACCATGAAATTCCATAAAAGATCAGTCCAGGTCCTTTGGAAAATAAGGAGAAGCTTGGGGGAAAAGTGGAGGAAAAGGATTATCCCCAATACACTGTGAATTGCAGGAAAATCTTATGTCTTGTAAAGTGACTGGCACTTTAGTCTCCCACAAGGAGGTTGCAATCATCTTGCTGGCTCTTAAGTTTTTTCTTGAAGATGGAGATGGAGGTGGATGGCTTGTAAAATATACTCCAGATGTCTCCTGCAGTAGTTGTCTGGTGGGCATCCCCTATCTGAGCTGAAGAAGGTACCTGATGAGATCTAGGAAACAATTATTTTAAAATTACAGTCTTAATAATATGATATATTATTTGTCGAGCTTCTATTTATTATTACTATTATATCTAGTGGGGATTGGTCCTGCTTTGAGCAGGGAGTTGGATTAGAATATGTCAGACAGTGGAGGCCTCTTTAATATAGCAGACGAAAGCATAAAAGGGGCCAATGGCTGAAATTTGAGTCTTCAAAAATTAAAACTAGAAATAAGATGCACATTTTTAACTGATTAACAATCGCAACAGATGAACCAGATATGGAGTAAAACCTTGTTCACTTGAAGTCTTCAGCTGAAGACTGGATGTTTTTCTAAAAGGTATATTCTAGTTAAGCCATAAATTATAGGGCTTGATTCAGGAATTAGTGGGCAAAATTCTGTGGCCTGTGTTCTTCAGGAGATCAGACCAGATGATTGCAATAGTTCCTTTGGGGCATAAAAATCTATGAATCAATGCTGAGTGGGCCAAAAATAATATTCACATTCTCAGCCTGGCTCCCTAATTCTTTTTATGCCCCTGTAGCTAATGAGAGCACAAATGAAGAGTGCTCCTTCTTGTACTAATGACCCTATCCAGCTGGAAGACTTCAGTGACTCTGAAAAAGACTTGAGGGTTGTGGTGGACAATCAGCTGAACATAAGGATAATACAGGAAGGGCACAGATTATTCAATAAATGCTTGGAATGCATTGGAGACAACTTTTTATTACAGAAGGTAGAGAAAGAAACTATGGGAGAGGCTATTCTGCATTTATTCTGACTCATGTGCAGGAACTAGTTGAGAATCCAAAGGTGGAAGGCAGCTTAGATGAAAGGGATTGTGAAATAAGTGTTCATGATTTAAGGAATGGTAGGAGGGAAAACAGCAGAAGAAAAGACAATGGACTTCAAGAAGGCAGACTTTAGCAAACTCAGAGAAATCATAGGTAAGATCCCATGGGAAACAAGTTTAAGGGAAAAAAGAGTTTAGGAGAATTGGCAGTTTTTTAAAGAGACATTATTAAGGGCACAAAAGCAAATTATTCCAATGTGTAGGTGTAGCAAGGCACTGTGGCCTTCCTCAGAGCCTGGGGGTGAGGAAGAGTTGTGATGCCCCTACTGGGCAGAACAGGGCACTAGAGGCCAACCTGCCCAACAACAGAGGGGTGGAGTCAAGGCCAGAAGAGGAACTATAAAAGGCCGGCCTAGCAGCTCAGTAGAGGGGAAGCTGCTGCCAGAGGCAGGCATATCTTCCTGGGGGCTGCGGCCTAGGCCCATCCCAGGCCTAGCTGCCATTTGGAGCAACTACCCCACCGAGTAGAGCATCCAAAACCTGCCCAGATAGCCGGGCCCTAGTGACTGGACAGGGCCGCTGAGCCCTAGTGATTGGGTGGGGCCACTAGGCCCTGGTAGCTGGAAGGCGCCATCTGAGACTCCTGGGTGGGAATTACCCCCTGAGGCCAGCCCTGACCTGGAGGAGCTGCCTGATGCCGGGGAACCCTGGGAGCTGAGGAAACCCTGTGGACTGGAGGAAGCCCTGGGACCTGGAGGAGTTGCCCTCCGCTAATTAGGCAGAGGAGTTCCCGGACCTGCAGCCGGTCGACGGGGAGGGACTTGTGGGCCTGCCACTCGCCGTGTACCCCAGCGACCCAGAGGGAGACAGATGCCAACAGGTACCCGGGGGCAGGGTGGGATGAAGCAGCCCAGGAACAGCCGACTAGCAAGCAGCTAAGTCAGGCTAAACCCATCGGCATGTTGCAGCTGGAGCCCCGCTGATTCACAGCTAGGGCCCTGGGCTGGGATGCAGTGGGGTTGGGTGGGCCTGAATCCCCTCCCCCTTCCTTAGCCACCCCAGGAGTGCTTGAGATCCTCTGTGTTGGCTAATCAGAGGGTACCAAGCTTTACCGGCCCCACCTACCTGCAAGGCCGGGGGCCCCAGGCTCTTTTACAAGCCCTGCCTGTGGGAAGGCTGGGAGCTGCTGACTGCCCCACCAGCCCTGCCCAGCTTGTGGGACAGGGACTGTACACTGCTTGTCTGCCCTGCCCTGCCTGAGGGCCGGGGACGCCAGACTGCTGTACGAGCCCCACCTGTGGGAAGGCCAGGGGCCATAGACTGCTTCGCCTACCCCACCCTGCCTGAGAGCCTGGGCTAAAGACTAGTAAAAAGGCACTGCTTGTTCCCCGAAAGGAAGACGCTGTGGCCTTCCTCAGAGCCTGGGCCCGAGGAAGGGTCGCGATGCCCCAGCCAGACCGTGCCACTGGCTTATAGAATCATAGAATATTAGAGTTGGAAGGGACCTCAGGAGGTATCTAGTCCAACCCCCTGCTCGAAGCAGGACTATCCTCAGCTAAGTCATCCCAGAAAGGGTTTTGTCAAGCTGCAGCTTAAAAACCTCTAAAGATGGAGATGCCACCACCTCCCTAGCTAACCCATTCCAATGCTTCACCACCCTCCTAGTGAAAAACTTTTTCCTAATGTCCAACCTAGATCTCCTCCACTGCAACTTGAGACCCTTGCTCCTTGTTCTGTCATCCGCCACCACTGAGAACAGCGTAGGTCCATCCTCCCTGGAACCCCCTTTCAGGTAGTTAAAGGCTGCTATCAAATCCCCCCTCCTTCTTCTCTTCTGCAGACTAAACAGGCCTAGTTCTTTCAGCCTCTCTTCATATGTCTTGTGCTTCAGCCCCCTAATCATTTTTGTTGCCCTCCGCTGGACTCTCTCCAACTTGTCCACATCCTTTTTGTAGTGGGGGGCCTAAAACTGGACACAGTACTCCAAATGCGGCCTCACCAATGCCGAATAGAAAGGAATAATCACTTCCCGTGATCTGCTGGCAATGCTCTTACAAATGCGGCCCAGTGTGCTATTAGCCTCCCTGGCAACCAGGGCACACTGCTGACTCATATCCAGCCTCTTATCCACTGTAACCCCCAGATCCTTTTCTGCAGAACTGCTGCCTAGCTCGTCGGTCCCCAGTCTGTAGCTGTGCATGGGATTCTTCTTTCCTAAGTGCAGGACTCTGCACTTGTCCTTGTTGTACCTCATCAGATTTCTTTTGGCCCAATCCTCCAATTTGTTTAGGTCCTTCTGTATCCTATCCCTCCCTTCCAGGGTATCTACCACTCCCACTAGCTTAGTGTCATCTGCAAACTTGCTGAGGGTGCAATCTTCCAGATCATCAATGAAGATGTTGAACAAAACCAGCCCCAGGACCGATCCCTGGGGCACTCCACTTGTGACCGGCTGCTAGCTAGACATGGAGCCGTTGATCACTACTTGTTGAGCCCTTTGCTCTAGCCAGTTCTCTATCCATTTTATAGTCCATTCATCCAACCCATACTTTTTTAACTTGCTGATAAGAATACTGTGGGAGACTGTATCAAAAGCTCTGCTAAAGTCAAGGTTTATAATGTCCACCGCTTTCTCCTCATCCACAGACCCAGTCACCTCTTCATAGAAAGCAATCAGGTTGGTCAGGCATGACTTGCCCTTGGTGAATCCATGTTGACTGCTCCTGATCACCTTCCTCTCTTTTAAGTGCCTTAAAATGGCTTACAGTAGGAAAGATAAAAAGTATGAATAGAGGCCATCCTCGCTTAGCTAAGAGATCTTCACTGACCTGAGACTCTCAAAAAGAGTCCTATAAGTGAAAGTAGGTCAAATTACAAAGGATGAATATAAAAAAACTGAACACAAACATGCAGAGATAAAATTAGAAGGGCTGAGGGACAAAATGAGAACATACTAGCTAGGGATATAAATAGTAACATGAAAGCATTTTATAAATACATGGGAAGGAAGAAGACAACCAAGGACAGGGTAGGTCCATTACTAAATGAGGAGGAAAAGACAATAACATAATGTAGCAATGGCTGAAGTACTAAATGCCTTTTTTGTTTGTTTTCTTCACAAAAATTTTCAGTGAACTGACAACTAACAGAGAGATGGTGTAAATGGGGTAGGATCAGAGGCTAAAATAGGAAAAGAGCAAGTTAAGAATTACTTAGACAAACTAGATGTCTTCAAGTAGGCAGGGTCTGATGAAATATGCCCTAGAATACTTAAGGAACTGACTGAAGAGATCTCTGAGCCATTAATGATTATCTTTGAAAAGTCTTGGAAGAGAAGAGAGATTCCAGAAGACTGGAAAAAGGCAAATAATATTATCTATCTATAAAAAAGGGAAAAAGGAGAACCCAGGGAATTATAGACCAGTCAGCTTAACTTCAGAAAGATAATGGAGCAAATAATCAGTCAACCGGTAGGCACTTAGAAGGTAATAAATAGCAGTCAACATGGAGTTGTCAAGAACAAATAGTGTCAAACAAACTTAATATCCTTCTTTGACAGGGTAACCAGACTTATGGATGGGGGGAAGCAGTGGATACGATATAGCTTGATTTTAGTAAGGCTTTTGATACTGTCTCATATGACCTTCTTGTAAACATACTAGAGAAATACAGCCTAGATGGAGCTGCTATAAGGTGCACAGCTGGGTGGAAAACTCTGCTCAGAGAGTACTTATCAATGGTTCACAATTGAGCTTGAAGGGTGTATCAAGTGGGGTTTTGCAGGGGTTAGTCCTGGGTCCAGATCTAGTCAGTATCTTCGTAAATTATTTGGATAATGGCACAGAGAGTACACTTTTATGAAGTTGAGGATGATACAAGCTTGGGGGGGGCGGCAGTGTTGCAAGTGCTTTGAAGGACAGGATTAAAATTCATAATGATCTTGATAAACTGGTGAACTGGTTTGAATTAAATAGGATAAAATTCATTAAGGAAAAGTACTAACACGTGAGAAGGAATAATCAATCAAACACAAAATAGGCAATGACTGCCTATGATGCAGTACTGCAGAAAAGGATCTAGGGTCAACAATGAAATACTGTTGCAAAAAAAATGAGTGAGACACGAGAAGTAATTCTTCCACTCTACTTAGCACTGATAAGGTCTCATCTGGAATTCTGTGTCCAATTCTGGGCACAACGCTGCAGGAAAAGATGTAGAGAAATTACAGAAAGTCCAGAATAAAGCAACAAAAATGATTAAAGGCCAAGAAACATGACCTATGAAGAAAGAGATTGAAAAAATTGGGTTTGTTTTAGTCTGGAGAAAAGAAGACTGAGGGGAGACATAACAGTCTTCAAGTACATAAAAGGTTATTATAAAGAAGAAGGTGAAAATTGTTCTCCTTAGCCACTGTGGACAGGACAAGAAGTGCTGGGCTTAAATTGCACCAAGGGAGATTTAGTTTAGACATTAGGAAAAACTTCCTACCTGTCAGGGTAGTTAAGCAATAGAACAAATTACAAAGTGAGGTTTTGGAATCTCCATCACTGGAGGTTTTTAAGAATAAGTTGGACAAACACCTGTCAGGTATGGTCTAGATAATACTTAGTCCTGCCTCAGTGTAGGGGACTGGACTAGATGGCCTATTTAGGTACCTTCCAGTCCTACATTTCAGTGAGCTCCCAATGTGATGCTGTAGCCAAACGAACTATTGCAATCCTGGGATGCATAAATAGGGGGATCTCTCACAGGAGTAGGGAGATTATTTTACCTCTATATTTGATACTGGAGCGACTGCTGCTAGTATGTTATATCCAAATCTGGTGCCTACCATTCAGGAAGGAGGTTGAAATAATTGGCAAGATCTCAGAGAAGATCCTCAAAAATGATTAAAAGATGGCAAAACATGCCTTGTAGTGAAAGACTCAAGGACCTTAATCTACTGAGCTCATCAAACAGAAAGTTATGGGATGACTTGATGATAGCCTAAGTACCTACATGGGGAACAAATCTTTAATAATGGTTTCTTCAGTCTAGCTGAGAAAGATATAACATGGTCCCATGGCTGGAAGCTGAAGCTAGACAAATTCAGAATGTAAATAAGGTGTACATTTTTAACAGTGAGCGTAATTAAGCATTAATTGAAACAATTTACCAAGGGTCATGGTGGAGTCTGCATTACTGAAAATTTTAAAATTAAGATTGGATTTTTTTCCCAAAAGCTCAGCTCTAGGAATTATTTGGGGGCAGTTCTCTGGCCTGTGTTATACAGGAGGTCAGACTAGATGATCGTAACAGTCCCTTCTGCACTTAGAATCTATTTATAGCTAAAAACTGAAGCCAGGCAAATTCAGACTAGAAATAAAGCACACATTTTTAATGGTGAGATTAATTACTTCGAATAACCTACCAACTGTGGTGGTGTTTCCCTCACTGGCAATTTTAAAATCCAGATATGCTCTAGTTCAAACACGAATTAATTCAGAGAAGTTCTGCAACTTGTGTTATACAGGGGGTCAGATTAGATGATCACAAGGGTCCCTGCTGGCCTTAAAATCTATGAATCCGAATCTGAATTTATGAATGTCCTTTAGATAGACATGAGATCACTATTTAGAGTCTTCAGTGATGAAATATCCACAATATCCCTAGATAGGTTGTTCCAATGCTTAATTATCCTCCCTGTTATAGAATCATGCCTTTTTTCTAGTCTGAATTTGTCTAGTTTCAGCTTCCAACTATTGCAGGTTTCTGTTTGATTTAAAAAGCTGTCTACTATCAGAAATCTCTTGTCTGTGTAGGTACTTGTAGACTGAAATCAAGTCACCTCTTAACTTTCTCTGTAAATTAGATAAATAGATTGAGCTTCTTAAATCCCTTTCTATAACACAGATTTTCAAGACTTTCAAGATTTTCAGATCACGGGAAGTGATTATTCCCCTCTATTTGGCATTGGTGAGGCCACATTTGGAATATTGTGTCCAGTTTTGGGCCCCCCCCCACTGCAAAAAGGAAGTGGACAAGTTGGAGAGAGTCCAGCGGAGGGCAACAAAAACGATTAGGGGGCTGAAGCACAAGACGTATGAAGAGAGGCTGAAAGAACTAGGCCTGTTTAGTCTGCAGAAGAGAAGGAGGAGGGGGGATTTGATAGCAGCCTTTACCTGAAAGGGGGTTCCAGGGAGGATGGACCTACGCTGTTCTCAGTGGTGGCGGATGACAGAACAAGGAGCAACGGTCTCAAGTTGCAGTGGGGGGGGTCTAGGTTGGACATTAGGAAAAAGTTTTTCACTAGGACGGTGGTGAAGCATTGGAATGGGTTAGCTATTGAGGTGGTGGCATCTCCATCTTTAGAGGTTTTTATGCTGCAGCTTGACAAAACCCTTTCTGGGATGACTTAGCTGAGGATAGTCCTGCTTTGAGCAGGGGGTTGGACTAGATGACCTCCTGAGGTCCCTTCAAACTCTAATATTCTATGAGTCTAAGACCTTAAATCACTTTGTGGCTCTCTGTTGCTGAAAAATTGGAATGGGTTCAGAAGAGAGAGACAGAATATAAGCTAGCTGATTCATTGCTGACAGAACGGGCTGCTCTTTAACATTTAATTAATACTTTTTGCATTAAATATTAAAATAATCAGTCTTCCTCCCAACAGTGCTGAAAATCTTTGCATAATTTATTTTCTATAATTTTAGGCTATATGAAAATCCTCTTAGCCCTGCTTACATGAACGTTCATAAAATAAAAACAAGAGGGCTCCTCCAATTGCAAATTTCATTCTATAAAGAGCAGAAAGTTAGAGATGTACTTTATTTGGCAAGTTAGTTGAGGTGTCACTGAAAACAGCATATAACCCATGTTACTGAACAGAACCTGTCTCACAGCATAAGAAGGTGAGAGAGGTTCCCTTCAAGGCTCAAATAATTCCATGCATGGGCCTGAGCTAGTATGCCCCAGATACATGTAGAAAACCTTAATCCTATACTTACTTCATTGTGAAATGCAAAAGTAGCTTTGCCAATATGGCTGTAACAGTTAGGATGAGGAGAGCTGTGAGGCCATATACTGTCCACTCTGTGGAAAAGAAAAGGGCATATCTTCTAGCACATTGATTTGCTTATAGTTTTAAAATTCATGTCTTTTCTTTTTTAACACACTTATTTTAGGACACTCAATTGAAAGCTTGCATTTCAAGCAATGGTTAAATCAGAACAATTAAAGCAGGAACAGATCTTTTATGTACCAACCAGTCCATCCCACTTGGCCAGTGCAAGGTATTTCGCTATAAAATGTCAAACCTCAAAAAACTTAGAGTAAATATCAGGAATTATTTCCTTACAGAGATTGGAAAGCTGTGTAATTGCCTATCTTTGAAAAGAATGGAAGCCTGTTTCTAGGGAATTTTAAAAATAGACCAAACAATACTTTAGGAAATATACTATAAGAAACAATTCTCCGTTTGCAAGGACATTGGATGATCTCACATCAGTAGTTGCCCTGTTCTCTTCCCATTACAGGTTCTGCTCAGTGTTTGATCTGTGTGGTTTTGTCCTACTGTCATTGCATTCAGACTAGTCTCTTGGACATTGCACTAAGTCCTTGACCCCTCTTTAGTTCCCTTTGTCATTCCAGCAGATAAAAGGAGATTCAACGATGCCTTGAAGCAGCAGCTGAAGATTTTAATAGCACGGAAGAGTTCTAAACTAGCACAGCAACAGTGCCTCCTGACCTTTCCTCTACACAGGCTTGAGCATGTCATGGGTGGAACAGTATGGTGCAACAGGCTCCAGCAATCCTGGCTGATAGAGCAGTCTCAAGGGGTCTTTTATTTGCAAATGCAAGTTAAAGAAGCTCTTAGGTCCCCAGCAGTCTCAAGTATCAGGGTAGCACAGAGGTAAAGTAAAACCACCTAAGGCCCCTCTGCTTCACCCAGTGTATTGAGTACTGCTTCATGTCACTCTTAGAGATCTAGCCATCTTATTTGTTCAACACATTGTACATGCTCTGTAGTGCATACAGTAAGTGTGCATCACTAATGCTGTACACAGAGAATGCACAAGACAAAGTAAACCATTTCAGACACTGACATACAGATTATGAAATCACATCAGTATCTTCCCTGTTGTTTCTGCCCATCAATTCCCTTTGGATATTACCAGGCATGGTGCTAGAGGGATGACTCGGGCTGGTTGTGATGACATAAAGTATCTTTGAAGAGCGGGCAGCATTGATACTCAGATTTGCTTGTTCAGTTATCACCTCAGTAAATTTCTGATTGACTGTAGTGATGTCCTGATGTAGCTTCTCTTTGGTGGCTGAAAACACAAGAAGTTATGCAAATAAGACCTTTTATTTATTTGGGTGTAGTTTTTTACTTTGTATTTTGAACTGTGATTCTGTCTGGCTTATGCTGGGAACTTAGACAATCATTTAATGGCTGATAGACAAGACTTTCCCAGTATCACTAGGCTATAGGCAACATGGATTTTCTGAACGTTAATTGTTTATAAGAACTTCACATGGACCTATTCAAGGACCAAAAATTTTTCCCTTCTGAAGACCTAGATGATAAAGAGAGACATGGAAAAAAAACGTGTGTGTGTGTGTGACATCTATAAAGAAGAAAGGGCCTGATTCTGGACCCAACCCCTGTACTCTGCTTTGGGGGCATAAAAGGGCTGCAACAGCCCAGGGGCAACTTTCTCCAGCACAGGAGCTGTGAAGGTGGCATATGTAGCCTTTTGCCATTTCCCCTTGCAGCGCCAATTGTAGGGAGTTCACCAAGGTGAGAGGGGGAGTAGCCATAGCACTCAGTGGTACAGTGCTTCTGGGCTGCAGAGCAGCCCATTAGCAGCTGTAGGGAATCTACCATATTAGAGCCGCCATAAGGGCTATACCAGCTCCCAACACTTTTCTCCTAGACTGTGCTTCAGCAAGCAGAACTCCAAATTTAGGCCACTAGTTTCAGAGGGAGTTTCTTCAATAGCCACACTGAAACTCAGGTACATGAAACAAACCGAACTCTTTCCAGGTGTCTGTTTTAGGATGATCAAATTGTTTGTGAAGAACAAGACTGTGGCCCAGAAAAAGGCAGGATATAGTGGAATATCAATATCTATTAGAATATTGTCTCTCGCTTGTTCCCTCCGATGCTAAAAAGGAGACTCTTCTACCGGTGTATAAACTGAGGCCAAGCAGTAGGAAGTGGGAGTGTCAGAAACAGGAGAGAGGTTGTGCTTATCTTGAAGGATCAGAGAAAAGCAGCTGCACTGTCTGAGGCATAAAATGCATTGTTTTGTAATCAGGGCAATAGAATGGCTTTTACAGATTTTAGGAGATGATGCTAAGGACTACAGTTAAACATTCAGCATCTTTTGTTTAGCACATATTTTCTCTTTCACAACCTACTTTCTATTAAAAATCCTGTTTGCTTAGTGAAACACACTACGGTGGGGACAACACACTACTTGAAGAATTGAAACATTCTATGACAGTTTTATTGCAGGCTGGTAAAATTAGTATGAGCGGTCATCTGGTTACTGGCTGTCACGTTGCACAGCGACAGGTCTCTCTCTACAAGACATACTATTAGAAACCCTGAAGACACAAAGGATACACAGAACAACAAAAGCTGTGTCTACACTAACTTTTTCCCTAAAATGTTCTTACCACAGCAAACACTAGTCTAGGTTTGCTGCAGAAGCAGTGGTGAGTGTTCTAGATGAAAATGATCTGAGCAAAATGACTTGAATGTAATTGGTACAGTCACAGAATCTCAGGACACTTTCTGGCTGAGTGGAACAGATAGAGAGCTGGACAGAGCTAAACAAAAACAAAAGGTGCAGCTGGACTACTGGTATAATTTTATTTTAATTTTAGTCTTTCTTCTAGCCCCGCCCTATTAAATGTGGGGGAGGTGGAAGAAGAGGTATGGGCTTTTGGGTACTGTTAGCCCACAGTTGTTTGAGAAACAGCTAAAGTCAACAGAAGTTTGGGTGAGATGCCTTACCTCCTGGAACTCTGACAGCACACTAAATGGAGGACCCTGAGACGTACAATGTAATGCCCGGTCTACACTTACCTTGGCGATTCGGCGGCAGTCGACAGGAGATATGCAAGTGACGTAAATCACTTGCATATCTCCCGTCAACTTTGCAGCGTCTCCTCCACGCGGCATCCACACTGCGCTGCATCGAAGGGAAAAGCGCTCCCTTCGACACAGCGCTACTCCACTTACGGGGTGGTTTTTCTGCGTCGCTTCCTGGATCGACTGAGCGCATATATACAGACAGCTCAGTCGATCCAGAGCAATCAATGTGACGGCGGCGAATTTGCCGCCGTTAGTGTAGACCCAGCCTAAGTTAAAATACGTGATTTGTCAGTGTCTGTAAGGCAAGTCTCAGTGCGGACTAAACACTTCAGAAAAATGGCATACCAAGAGCTTGGTATAGAGCAGTTAGTCTCTTACCTCTGTACCAGACAGCAAATCCCTGGGCCTGATTGATTTGATCTGAGAAAAAATACAAAATGACAAAATCCAAAGAGACATTAAAAGAGATGGGCAGCCGGTTTCTGCCATCAAAACGAGCCAACACATAGTAGGTGTAGCCATTCAGCACCTCCACCATGTCTGTGGAGTCCTTGATGTCAAAGACAGTGAAGTTGAACTGGATCTGAGATGCTCCTGGAACTTGTATGGTCCAGTAGCAGACCCTGCCTGTGGCATAGGTATCAGGGAAATCTGGGGAATAGATCACAGATGTTGGGGAGCTGTAGTTCCCTCCACAGGTGCCAATGAGGGCTGTGGGGGGGGGAAGAAGAAAAAGAATGAGTGAAAAACAAATTTGTACTGTTTGTACTTACATAGCATGTTTCATCTAAGAATAAATCTCAGATGCTACAAACATTATGGGCTCCAGTTGTGGCTTTAAGCTACAGACTTGCACTGGGCCAGAAGAAGCTGGGAACCCCAGGAGGTACTATGTCTCAGACCAGAGCAAGATGCCTTTCTGAGTACCTGGGAACATGGTCATTGTGCTACCCTAGCCCAGGCAATCTTTTAATTCTCTGCTAGAACTCCCTGACAATTGACCACATTTCCTAGCCCATGACTTTTTCCCTGAATCAGTCTATGAAGGGTCTCGACTGCCATCCAAGTGGTTCATTAATTTAATTTAAATTCATGACAATTTTCTAAGAAAATGAAAGTCAATATATTCAAGATCATTATTCCCGCAGGGAAACCATTCTGAAGTTTAGATCATTCTAAATAAGCAGAAACAAAAGCAACAAAGGCATAAAGCCAAGTATTGTTTCACTTTCTTCATTCTAAAAGCTTCTACAAGTTTGTCCTGTCTTTGAGTCCTGCTTCACTTCCTCAGAACATAATAAATCTCAACATTCATCAGTTCCAATACTGTGTCCTACTTTTGCCATGTTCTAATTTTTTTGGACAAGTTTTCTGCTTTCCAGATATGGATGGTACTATTTTGCCAGATTAAAGGCAAAATTTAAATTTATTTTCAAGAGAGACCTGGGCTGCTCATAATTATCACTTCCCTGAATCATGGGATGAAAGACAGAAGAATTCAGGAGGAATTTTCAAAAGGTAACCCTAAATGCAGCTCTGAAATGCAGATCTATTAGATATCATTAGAAATACTGATATGAGACACATCTGTCTGGGATGCCTTGTGGAGTCACTTGGCTAAGAATAACTCCCTACTACAGGATCCTTTGCACACACCTTATCCATGAAGCTGAAAAGTTTCCAACATACCAGCAAAAGTTTTTTGTTTTCAGTAATGTTTGAGGCTATTTTAGTCTCTTTCATTAAACGCTGGTATGGTGCTCACTGCTATCGTTTATGTAAAGTAATGTGTCATGTTGGTGAGTCTCTGATTTTGCACAGAAAGGGGCCAGAGACTGTATATTGGCTGATTTACAAAGACATGAATGCAGCACCTCTGTATACTGGAAACATCAGTGCTTAATGATTATCTTTCTGGCTCCGATTTACATTATTTCAAATGCTCTTTCTTGGGCTGTTGATGGTCTATAGTCAGCTTAGCCATTGTGCACCAATGCCAACTTTGAAGATCAGATATTATTGTTGGATTTTAAATCAGTTTTAACCCTTTAGAATATGGAGTAGAGAAGAGACATTAAAGCACATTCATGCAGAAAGTGGTGATGAGTGCTCCTAGGTCTGAGCAGCAGCGCTTTCAGTTTGTAGTACTTCTGAAAAACCAGACCTCTAAGGCTAACGCAACAATTTAAACTGCTGTGACAAAGTGTGGCCGGAGGGCTTTAAAAGGGTGTGCCCGAGCTGGCATGAGGGCCCGAAAGGGTTAAAAACCCTCTGCCCTGCAGGCAGAAGGGAAAGCACAGCAGGGCAATTAAAGGCACCTGGACCCAATGAAGGGCCGGGCCAGAGGTACTTAAACCCTGCCCCCCCCCCCAAAGGAGGGGGAGGGAACAAACTCAGGGGAAGCAACCAGAAGGTATGGAGCAGCTGCAGGCGAAGGGTGCGTCCCAGGCCAGGAGACAAAGCTCTGCTACAGCCAGGGGAGACGAGGTCGTTGGGGGCGCCCTGGCCACAAACAGAAGGTAAAGTGTGAGACCCAGCAGGAGCAAGCTGACAGTTTGCCACACCACTTTGAAGAAAAAAAACAGAAGATAAAATTTGAAAAATAGCTCAGATACACTATTCTATCAGTACAGTTGGTAACATTACAATCAGCTGCACTAGTTCTTCTAATGGTACTTTGTGTGTGTTTCTGTGTATGTAGTGCTTCACATGCTCAAAGCCATGAATAAACAGTTAATCCCCACAAATCCCCTGGCAGGCAGATATATTTAAATAGTATTATACTGCACCCTATTAATAAAATAGAACCTTACTGTCACCTCTAATTCAACTCTTGTCTGTGATGGTTAGGCATTTCCCATGGTAAATGACAATGGGCTAGCACAGCCCAACAGAGAACGTCTCTACACTAAGCAGTGTTGCCAACTCCACTTTATTGTGAGTCATGTGATTTTTTGGTTCTGGAGATGGGTATCCTGATTATAAAAGCTGTATTGGTGGAGAGGAGGGAGGTCTCCATTTCCACACAATGCCCCATTGCCTAGTGGAAAGTCCAGTGAATTACATGCCCAGAGACCATGAAGTCTTGGCAGAGGAAGATCTGGGACTATTCTTCTGTGTCCTTCACAACCTGTCTTATGAACAAAGTCTCTCAGACGTAACTGAGAACTTCCACAAGGTCACTGGTAGAGCTGGGAATAGAACCCAGCTTTCTAATATAAAAGAGTCAAACCTCCTCCACTTTGCCAAACTGTCTTTCCAAAGGGACGTATCAAGTTAAGTGATTCTGTCATTCACAATGACTCTGGGTTACCCCTTAGTGGCTAGACCACATATAGAGGCTTGAGTCTGTTACTACTTCCACTTTTAGGATTCTTTAACTCAGGTGGTAGCTCTTCACATATTTATATCCAGAGATCCCACATTCAGTGTTCTCATGGGACTTAAGTGGGATGGTGTTACTGTTTGCTATGCTGTCTGTAACCACTAGACCACAATGTGCTCCCACAGTGAGCAGTATAAACGAAGTATCCTGATGCCCCATGTTGCAGGACTGTCTCAGAAAGTATTATGTCTCCCTGTATGGGCTGGTCCACCCAGAGGACAAAAGCATGCTTTCCACCTATTAGTTGCTCCTAGAGCTGTCTGTGTGGTAGATGATATATGTGAAAGTGGGAAAATACACATATGTATAAAAGTTGCAGTATAGCTCCTGATGGAAGAGGTAGAATGAGCTGAAATTGCAAAATACTGTTACTGGAAATGAATTCAGATTTTGTGCTGCTATTTCGTTTACCATTACATTTTTATTATTTGCATTTGGTGAATGGGAGCTGTCCCTTTAAGAATAGGTGTGGCAGAATGACTATTTTTGAGACTGAGCAGTGTGGGACATGTTGCCTGTGTGTCTAGGGAGTGGGAAACTGCCTGTGCAAGCTCCAAAAAGTTTGATTTAATAAATTTATCATCCCGAAAGTAGCCTCTTCTCAAAAATGTAACATTAGCACTGGTGGGGGATTAGCTGTCTCAGGAAATTGCAAAGGAGCTAAAGAGCCTTTTACCTGTTGGGCAAGAGTATGAATCTTGCCCAGCTCAACAGGGATTAAGTTTTGTTCCCATTTTATGGAAGTTTGGTAGCCCCCGTATGAGAGAAGTTTGATTCCTAGTTCCAGTTCCCACATCACAAACTCACTATCGTGTTTTGCACTGATTGTAATTTATGCAGGACAGAGACTGTCCCTTACTACAGGCTTCTCTATAGGAGCAGTTAGTGCACGGCAAGATGGGGTGTAAATCTACCTCACATTAGCCAGCTGTGCACTAACTATCCATGCAGACCCTGCTACTACATGCTAGCAGTTCCATCGCGCACTTTGAAATGGGAGTAGATCAAACCGCATGCTTCCCAATGTTTTAATTAACTAAAGTAGGACGCATGCCACTCAGGTTTGGCCTGTCTGCCCCTCCACAGATGGAGAAGGAAGCAGAGCAGACAGGCCAAATCCCTGGGCAGCCCTGAATGCAGGAAATGTTTTACTCAACCGTGACAAGAGGTTTGGGGATTCAAAGTGAGACAATCCAGCAAACTCCGGGACTGTTATGAGGTCTAAAAAGCCCATTAGTGAACTTTTAGTGCATGGCTGCAAGGGGACAGTTAATACACAGCAGGCAAGCATGAGGTAAATTTATGCACATGAACTAACTACTCAAATAGAACTGTAGACTGGAAGGGACCTCGGGAGGTCACCTAGTTCAGTCCCCTGCACTTAGGGCGGGATCAAGCATTATCTAGACCATAGGTTCTCAAACAGGCGCGTGACTGTGGCTGTGAGCTTGGAGCGCTGCTAATTGCAGAGCTGTGAGCCCTCACCCTGTCTATGCACGGGGATGTGAGCCTCCCTGCTTCCTCCTAACGGAGAAACATGGGGGGAAGGGGGCGAGCGGTGGCACACAGATACTGCTCACCAACCCACATATGTCATAGAATAAAAGAAGATTAGCATTGTAAGGGACAGCAGGAGGTCATCTCGTCCAAACCCCTGCTCAAAGCAGGACTAACCTCTGTTAAATCATCCCGGCCAGGACTTTATCAAGCCACAGCTTAAAAACCTTTAAAGATGGAGATTCCACCACCTCCCTAGGTAACACATTCCAATGCTTCACCACGCTCCTTGTGAAAAACTTTTTCCTAATATCCAGCCTAGACCTCCCCCACCGCAACTTGAGACCATTGCTCCATGTTCTGTCATTTCCTACCATTGAGGACAGCCTAGCTCCATCCTCCCTGGAACCCCCTTACTAGATCTCATTAGGTGCCTGTACGTGAATGCAAGAAGCCTGGGAAACAAACAGGAATAATTGGAACTGGAAGTCCTGGCACGGTCAAGGAATTATGATGTGACTGGAATAACAGATTTTTCTGACAGGGCCTACAGTTGAGCCCTCCTGTGAGTCTTTCATTGCTTGTGTCCATTAGTGCCCAACTCCTTGAAGAGTTTCGTCTGATTTGCTAAGTGCTTGAAGCTTCTTTCAGAGACGCTCAGCTCATTTCAATACTTACTGTCAAAGAGGATGATCCGGCCGTCACCACCACAGGGTTGAGTATGGTCCCCAAAGCAGACACTGTTGCACTCTGTGGTGACTGCCTCCCCATATCTCCAATAGTCATGGTTATTCCCACAGAAACAGGCATAACCTGACTCCATGCCTGCAAACTGTGATAACAAAGAGACTTCAGGCAGGGAGGGCTGATATTTGGGGGAGCATAGATAGCAGGTTGTAAGGGCATAAAGGGGACGGTAAGGAGTGTACCATTTGGAAGAGAATGACTAAGTGGAGGCATGAGAAAGCAGACAGGGTGTTCTGCAGGTGCTTGAACTGCTGGGGTGCTATTTAGGACTGGTGAGAGAGCCTGTGGGGAGGGGAGGGGAGAGGTGGTTACATTAATGCAGGGGAGTAAGCATACAGAAGCATTCACATGCCTGCAGGTACCTCCTCCTGGCAGGCAAACAAACACATTACTTTTTTGGCTTATGTCCAAGCTATCTTGGATGAGCAGGAGGGAGTCTGGGCTCCCTGGAGTGGGATAGTGTGGGAGTTTGGGTTTCCTGAGGCAAGAAAAGAAGATAGCAGAAACACAACAGAGATCTGTGTGCCATTGTGTCCCATTTTAAAAAAAACCAAAAAACCTCGCTGTAAAAGAAGAATAGAGCAATTACCTTGAACCGCTGATTTCGGCAGAAGCTGATGCAGGTTTGGATAGTGAGTTTGTTGGAGGTCTCACTGGTGCCGGTCAGAGGTGGGTCTCCATAATCTTTGTAACAGCCAAGATTACCAGGCACTGGAAAGAATTATGGAGAACACATAATCTAGACATGTGCCCATGAGAACACCATGATACAAAGGATTTCCTGGGTTACCTTGAGGCCTCCACACAATTTTTAACATAGATCTCACATTAGCAAGCTCCAGCTGTGTGTCGTTGGCCTTTAGAAAATATGAAGAAGGCCCAGCAAACACAGCAGAGCAAGAGGAAGCAGGAAACGAAGTGAGCTTCATTCATGAATACATTACACACAATATTTTATAAAGTTCTGATACTATGATAATAGGAGCCGTATAGGTACCTAAATTAGATAATTTCATTATTCAGCTTTCCTGATATCAGCAATAATAAACTGGAAGGTTATACTGTGTTTCAGGGGGTTGGGAAATTTTGGATTTGGAATGAATGATGTATATTGTCATGATGCATTGCTAAGAAATATGGCTTCTTTTTAAACTATTTAAGGCCTGGCTTGACAAAGCCGTGGCTGGGATGATTTAGTTGGGATTGGTTCTTCTTTGTGTGGGGGATTAGATTAGATTATCTCTAATGTCCCTTCCAACCCTAATAGTCTATGACTCTATCTTCTAAGTTTAGTGTTGACACAAGGGGAGCAAAGCTACACAACAGTAAGACAGAAAGGGATGAATACAAGTAAAAAAGGAGGGCAAAGGATGAACACTTCTTACCTTTCAGGGGCTGATTAATGTAGCTGTTAGTGACCAATGAATAGACTTAATTGTATATTGCTGTATTCTTTACAAAGATAATTCTCTTTCTGTCTAGTATGTTTCACTATGTGTGAGAGATTAAGGAAATAAGAGAGTTGGGGAGAAGAAAATTATAGTCTGGGTAGTTTTGTTTGAGTAATTAATACTACTCTGGTTTAGTATTAAAAAATATTGTTTAAGTTTTAAAATACAGCTAAAGTTTCCACACTGTAAATATCATATATAGGTAAGTACTCTAGCTAGGGGTATGAAGTACCATGCACCAGTCAAGCTTGCAACTATGAACATATAATTACTGGTACTTCAAGATACTGCCTGAATTGATGTATCATGGGTAATTTTCACCTGGAGCTCTTCTCCAGCTGAGTCTAGCGGGGCAGAACACCTGCAGAAACAGCTCAGAGTTCTGTAGAGTGCATTCTTACATTGTCCATGAAATGCTTCCTGTGTGCTATCCTAATTCATATCACCCGTGGGACCTGGCAATTCCTAAAATAACACATTAAAAACATGTTTTGAGTTAGCTTTAAAGGTGGAAACCTCAGACCCCATTGCCAGCACTTTCATCCTTTATCTGAGCCAGCTGAAGAAGCCAACCTCAACCAGTTGGTAAATTCCTAAATTCTCTAACTAAAAAACTGACAACGGTACTACTAGGGTAACAATATATAGATAGTGAGTCACTGTAGGGTCCCAGCATACCTCAATATTCCTATCTTTGACAAACGATAGGAATGTGGTGGATATGGAGCCAACTGTGGCTCAGTTAGAGGCATCAATCTAGTCTAGGATTGGGCAGCTAATCCCAAGCAAGGGTTCAATTTTTCAAGGTGTTGAACATTCTGACCCCAATCCAGCAAACCAGTTAAGCATATTTTTAACTGGAAACATGTGAGAAGTCCCACTTCCTTCTCCTCTACTTAAATGCTTTAATTAATTGGGACCAGAGTGCTCAGCACCTTGAAGAACAGAGCCCTATGCGTGAAATATAATTTTAGTATGATCATCCAATCGAAGGTTACTACAGGGCTTTCTCCAGCCATGAGCTACCATTGAATTGCTGTGGCAGGGTCATCACAGTGTTTGATATGGAAATAACAAGACACAAGATTATGTGTGATATTCCTGGATTTTTCCAAATCCCTTTGATTTTTCCACCAGATCTGTAGTGGCTAATAACAGATCACAGCATGTGGTTCTTAGTACAGTGGCTCCATTTTAGCAGATTGAAATTCTCTTCTTTATATATACTTCTTTATACTGCACTGGGATGAAATGCTGTGAGACTCCCAGGGTAAACACCAATATATGACAGTTTTCCAGATGAGCTAACACACACACACACTGATACCCACAAGCATAGTGCAAAGAATTGCTTATCTTGAGACACACTGTGTAGCTATGCATCATTAATGAATACTATCCCTGCACTGAGGCTCTACCTATGTGAGGGAATTGGCGGAAACATTTGCAACATTTCCCTCATGTAGGCAGGGCATGAGTGGCTAAAGCACTTCAATGTCAATCTAAAAGATGTTTAAACAAGTATCATTCTTAGTTCTTCTGGCATGGATTTACGTCTCTACCTATTAGGGAAGCTAATAAATGTAATGGGAGGTTAAATTGGCCTCTCTCTTTTATATAAGAATTAATTGGGACATCACAACAGAAAGCAACCAAACAATGTTAGCTAAGAAGCAAATAAAATGACATACAGACTGCAGAGCCTTGACTTTTGGGGTTTGTATTCAGGCTTATTGACAGCAGGTACTACTGATGGTACAAGACCATATCAGAACGATCCATAGACTTTAAGGCCAGACAGGACCATTCTGATCATCTAATGTGACCTCCTGCATAACACAGGCTGCAGAAACTCACCCAGTAATTTCTGCATTAGGACCATAACTTCTCCTTCGAGTGGTTGCTCATATGCATTCCACTTAGGTGTGTGTACGCCCTCGTGCACGGCCAATCGGAGAACTTTTACTAGCAGTCCCTGCAGGGGCCGGTCCAGCGACCCCGTAGTGTCGCCGCCATGCGGCGGCACAACCGTTGCTGCCGGCCCCTCCCCTCTTCAATTCCTTCTTTCCGCCCGTGACGGTCGGTTGAGAACTAACCCTGCTCTTCTCAGGTTTTTGTTTCGCCTTAAAAGTGAGTATTTAGTTAGTAGTTCGCCTCAAACTAAGTTAGTTTTCAGTTAGAGAGGTTTTTGTAGTTTAGTTAGGGAGCCTTCAGGCTCAGACGCCCGCAGCCATGCCCGGCGCGTCCGGCTTCAAGCCATGCGCTAGCTGCGGGAAGGCTTTCCCAGCTAGCGACCCCCCACGACAGTTGCCTACGGTGTCTGGGGGAACAACATCGGCGAGACCGATGTAAAATTTGCAAGTCCTTCAAGCCTCGGACTCAAAAGGACCGAGAAGTGAGGCTGAAGGCATTCCTAATGGAGACCATGCTCAGCCCGGCATCCGAGCCCACGCTCGGTGCGGCGCGCACCCCCGGCACCGGGGAGCACGGTGCCGAGGAAGAAGAAGAAGCGCCGCCCGCTGGTGGAGAGCTCCCCCACACCGCAGGAGCGGCCGGGGTCGAGCACGGAGGTGCGTTCCCTGGACTGGCCGCCGACCCCGGCACCGGGTCCGACGCCTTCCAAAGAGGCTCCCCGACTCGCATGAGCGAGGGACCATCGTACAGACTCCCTCCACACCGGAGGCGTTCGAGGCGGCACGAGTCTTGATGACCTTGCCCACGCCTCCGGCACCCCCTCGCATGAGGGGCCCAGAGTCTGTGTCCCGGGGCAAACCCGTGTTGGGTGTCCCTGAAGGGTGGGCGGCATCGGCACCGGACGTCCAGCTGCCCACCATCGCCATCGCCCGACGCCGAGGATCCGAGCCCGGAGGCTCCTCTCCCCCTTCATCGTCGGAGGACGCCCAACGCCGCTCCCGACGCCGCTTCAGCTCCGGCTCCAGCTCCAGCCCGGCACCGAGCCGGCGCGCTCGGCACCGTTCCCCGGCACCGAGGAAGAGGCCGCGAAAGGCTTCCCCGCCCCGGCGCAGATCGTCCTCGTCCTCGGGATCGTCTCGCAGACGAGGCAGACGACATCGCTCCTCCGACTCTTCCTCGAGTGAGCCACGGAGCGTCTCTTCCCGGCACCGCCGTCGCCTTCCCCGCACTCCTGGCTCGGGATCCCGGACTCACCGCCAGGAGCAAGAGCCCTTGCCGGTACCGCAACCAGCACCGACGCAGCCGGCACCGCTTCCTCCGGTACTGCAGACCCCGGTGCCGCAGGTACCCCTTCCCGCGGTGCCGGCACCGACACCGCCTGCAGCAGCGCCGGAATTGCCCTCGGCACCGGCGCTGCCTCTGAGCTGGACCCAAGGGCCCTGGCAGTGGCCAATGTGGGCCCAATGGGCGGCTCAAATGGGGCAGGGAACTATGCCGGCCCCTGCCTCGGTCACCCACTCTCAACAGGCACCCTCGGTGCAGGAGGGTGATCGATCCTTTTCCGCCCAGGAGGAGGACCCCGGGGAGGGCCCCTCCACAGGACCCCGCCACCCCTCGTACTCATCGTCCCCTGATGAGGCGGTCATAAGGGACCAAGGGGCCCCACTCATTGATTTTAAGGCCCACCAAGAACTCCTGAAACGAGTGGCCTCGAACCTGGAATTACAGGTCAAGGTTCTAGAAGAAGAGGTGGACCCCCTCTTCGGACGGGTGGGGACCCAAGGCCCTTCTAGAGTTGCCCTCCCCATTCACGAAAGGGTCCTACGTCTAGCCAAGGCAGTATGGCAGACCCCTGCCTCGGTCACCCCCACGTCTAAGGGCGCCGAGAAGAAGTATTATGTGCCAGCCGAGGGGCACGAATACTTATATGCGCACCCTGCCGCGGGCACCTTAGTGGTAGAGGCTGCCAACCAGAAAGACAGGCAGGGTGCACAGAGCGCCTCCCCTAAAAACAAAGAGGGCAGGAGACTAGACCTTTTTGGCAGGAAGGTCTACTCCACAGGGGCGCTCCAGCTCAGGGTAGCCAACCATCAGGCTCTCCTGGGCAGATATAATCTAAACTTATGGGACTCCTTGAAAAGGTTCTCGGAGTCCCTGCCTCCAGACCAGGCCGCCGACTTTGCCATGGTCCTGGAGGAAGGGGTGACAGTAGCCAGTGCGGCCTTACAAACTGCTTCTGACGCTGAGGACACGGCCAGCAGGGCTATGGCCTCCACTGTCGCTATGCGGCGAGCAGCGTGGCTGCAATCTACTGAACTGTCCCAGGAGGTGCAGCACTCCATTCAAGACCTGCCGTTTAATGGAGCCGCCCTCTTCTCGGAGAGGACGGACGAGAAGCTGCACGCCCTAAAAGACTCAAGGACGACGCTACGCTCCTTGGGCCTTTACACACCCCAGGCGGCAAGACTGCAAGCACGCCAACAGCCGCATCAACCGCCGCAGCGGCACCAGCAGCAGACTAGGCCTCCGCCTAGGTCCTACCCCCCCTCCCAGGGGTCGGGACAGGAACAGGGGCGCAGGACGGCGCGACCAACCTGCGACCCCCTCGTCTTCCTTCAAAGGCCCCTCCCGGGACCCCAAGGGCAAAAGACAATTTTGACATTGCACCCGAGGGTGGTACCCCTTTACGTTCCTTGGGTCACCCCCCGCCTTTCCGGGACAGGCTAAGACCATACATCAGCCTGTGGCGGGAGATAACTTCGGACCAATGGGTCCTCAGCACCATCCGCTGGGGCTATGCCCTCCAACTGCTGGCTACCCCCCCCCCACTCCCCCCCCGTCCCTTTTCAGGGACCCATCTCACGAGCATGTACTCCGCCAGGAGGTTCACACCCTCCTTCTCAAAGGTGCCATAGAAGTGGTTCCACCACTCGAGGTGGGGAGGGGATTCTACTCCAGGTATTTCCTCATCCCCAAGGCAAAAGGAGGCCTCAGACCCATACTGGACCTGCACAAATTCAACAGGTTCATAAAAAAGCTCAAATTCTGCATGGTCTCCCTAGCGTCCGTCATCCCAATACTGAACCCAGGGGACTGGTTCGCCACCCTTGACCTGAAGGATGCGTACTTTCACGTCTCCATCCTTCCCGCCCACAGGAAATTCCTAAGGTTTACGGTAGCTGGTGGCCACTACCAATTTATGGTCCTCCCCTTTGGCCTGGCCTCATCCCCCAGGGTGTTCACGAAGTGTATGGCAGTGGTGGCGGCCTCCCTGAGGCGCAAGGGGGTCCAAATCTTCCCATACCTGGACGATTGGCTGATAAGGGGCAAGACCAAGTCGCAGGTACGCGAGGCGGTCTCCCTTGTCCAAACCACCTGCCATACCCTGGGGCTGCTCATAAACGAGCAGAAGTCAACGCTATATCCAGTACAGGACATAGAGTTCATAGGGGCTCGCTTGGACTCGGTGCGGACCAAAGCCTCCCTCCCACGCTCGAGGTTCGAGGCCATGGCAGCGATAATATCACAACTCCAGAGGTGGCCCACGACAA
This sequence comes from Mesoclemmys tuberculata, assembly GCA_007922155.1. NCBI lineage: Eukaryota > Metazoa > Chordata > Testudines > Chelidae > Mesoclemmys > Mesoclemmys tuberculata. Next base: position 16,997,140 of record ML675640.1, read on the forward strand.
CAGCCAGGCAGTGCCTACAGCTGCTAGACCCCATGGGCCAGCCCCACTACATAAGTGCAGGAGGCCGCCTCAGACTCAGACCCCTCCAGAGTTGGTTAAAGAAAGTGTACATGCCCAGCAGGCATGCCCTGAACAGGGTGGTAACAGTCCCCCCTGCGGTGTTGGGGTCACTGAACTGGTGGCTGGACCCCAAAATCGTGTTGAAGGGAATTCCCTTCAGGGCACCCACCCCCTCGATCACTCTGATCACGGACGCCTCAGACCTGGGGTGGGGAGCCCATATCACTGGTGGTCTAACCACACAGGGCCTCTGGTCCCGGAGGGAGACTGCCCTCCATATCAATGTAAAGGAACTGAGGGCAGTCAGACTGGCTTGCGAAGTGTTTCGCCACGCTTTATTCGGGAGAATGGTACAGGTGTTGACAGACAATACCACTGCAATGTACTACATCAACAAGCAAGGGGGAGCGCACTCCTCGCTACTGTGCCAGGAGGCGCTTCGACTTTGGGACCTGGCGGTGAGACGCAACTTCTGTTTAACCGCCTCTCACCTCCCGGGGGCCAGAAATGACGAGGCAGATCGCCTCAGCAGGTCGTTTCTTCCCCAGCACGACTGGTCTCTTCACCCGGAGGTGGTCGCCATGATCTTCCGCAAGTGGGGTGTTCCCCACTTGGACCTGTTCGCGTCAGCCTGGAACGCGAAGTGCCCGAGGTTTTGCTCGCTCAGGGGTCACGAGCCGGGCTCCGTCTCCGACGCGTTCCTGATCAAATGGACGGGGGGCCTCCTGTACGCGTTTCCCCCCCTCCCGCTCCTGCCCAGGGTCCTCTTGAAAATCAAGAGGGACAGAGCGGACATCATCCTGATCGCCCCAGCGTGGCCGAGACAGTACTGGTTTTGCCTGCTCCAAGACCTGTCAGTCGCTCCCCCGATCGAGCTCCCGAAGAAACCGGACCTTCTCTCCCAGGACAACGGTCGCCTGCTGCACCCCAACCTGGACTCCCTACACCTGACGGCCTGGAGAGACTCTGGCTAACGGAGGAGGAGAGAACCTGCTCGGAGCAGGTCCAACATGTGCTCCTGGGAAGCAGGAGGCCCTCCACCCAGAGCGCATACAAGGCCAAGTGGAGGAGGTTCACCTGCTGGTCGGAATCGCGGGGCATAACCCCTGGTACGTCTTCCGTGCAGGCGGTCCTGGACTACCTGCTGCACCTCAAGCAACAGGGGTTGGCGTTGGCTTCCCTAAGGGTCCACTTGGCAGCCATCTCGGCTTTCCACCAGCCGGTGGAGGGGAGATCCCTATTCTCTCACCCCATGTCGGTGAGATTCCTCAGGGGAATCGAGAGGCTGTATCTGCAGGTCCGTGACCCGGTGCCTCCCTGGGACCTGAACCTAGTCCTTGACAGACTGACGGGGCCCCCCTTTGAGCCCTTGGCCACTTGCCCCCTACTGGTCTTGTCCTGGAAGGTGGACTTCCTTGTGGCCATCACTTCCGCCAGAAGGGTCTCCAAGCTGAGAGCCCTGACCTCAGAACGCCCCTATACGGTGTTCTTCCGGGATAAGGTACAACTTAGGCCTCACCCAGCTTTTCTACCTAAGGTAGTCTCTAAGTTCCATTGTAACCAAGATATTTTCCTCCCTGTGTTTTTTCCAAAACCGCATGGGTCCGAGGACAAGAGGAGATTACACACCCTCGACGTGAGGAGGGCTCTGGCGTTCCACCTCGATAGAACAAAGCCGCTCCGCAAGACCACCCAGCTCTTCGTCGCGGTGGCAGAGAGGATGAGAGGCTCCCCAGTGTCATCACAAGGCATCGCCAAGTGGATCACCGCCTGTATCCGGCTGTGCTACGAGAGTGCGGGTGTCCAGCTCCCCGGACCAGTGACGGCGCACTCCACAAGGGCCTAGGCCGCGTCGGCGGCCTTCCTGGAGAGGGTTCCCCTGGAAGACATCTGCAAGGCTGCCACTTGGTCTTCTGTGCACACCTTTGCCACGCATTACGCTATCGTCCAGCAGTCCAGGGACAATGCGCGCGTGGGCAGGGCAGTGCTGAGGGCAGCCCGACGTTGACTCCTACCCACCTCCAGGTAAGGCTCGTTATTTACCTAAGTGGAATGCATATGAGCAACCACTCGAAGGAGAAAACATAGTTACTTACCAGTAACTGTTGTTCTTCGAGATGTGTTGCTCATATCCATTCCACACCCACCCTCCGTCCCCACTGTCGGAGTCGGCAGAAAGAAGGGACTGAAGAGGGGAGGGGCCGGCAGCGACAGTTGTGCCGCCGCATGGCGGCGACACTACGGGGTCGCTGGACCGGCCCCTGCAGGGACTGCTAGTAAAAGTTCTCCGATTGGCCGTGCACGAGGGCGTACACACACCTAAGTGGAATGGATATGAGCAACACATCTCGAAGAACAACAGTTACTGGTAAGTAACTATGTTTTCTGTTAGAGCAGGAGCACAGCTTTTAGAAATACAGCCAGTCTTGATTTAAAGTGCCGTAAAATTCATGAAGTCTCTAGGTAGGTTGTTACATGAGTTATTTACCCTTGCCATGAAGAATTTGCATGTGTTTCTGAATTTGTCTAGTTTCCATGATTTCAGGATGGCAATAATCCTTTTAGCCACAGCATTGGACTTGGAGCTCACATTCAAGTAATTATCTTCCAAGACCCCTAAGAACATAAGAATTGGGTCAAAGCAATGATGCATCCAGTCCAGTATCCTGTCTTCTGATGGTGGCCAAAGTCAGATGCTTTAAAGGGAATGAATAAAACTTGGCAATTATCAAATGATCATCCAGTCCCAGTATCTGGCAGAGGATTAGGGACACCCATCACATGGGTTTCATCCCTGACCTTCTTGGTTAATAGGCATTGATAGACCTATCCTCCATGAATTTATCTAATTCTTTTTTAATCCTGTTATCGTTTTAGCCGTCAAAACTTGCAATGAGTTCCATGGGTTCACTGTGCACTATATGAAAGAGTATTTACTTTTGTTTGTTTTAAAACTGCTGCTTATTACTTTCATTGGGTGACCCTTGGTTCTTGTGTTGTGCAAAGGGATAAATAGCACTTACTTTTGCCACACCATTCATGATTTTATAGACCTTTAGAATACCCGCCCCTATTCATCTCTTTTCCAGCTGGAACAGTCACAGTTTTTTAAATCTCCCCTCATAAGGAAGCTGGTTAATTATTTCTATTGTCCTACTCTGTACCTTTTCCATTGCTAATATATCTTTTTTTGAGATGAGGTAACCAGAACTGCATGCAGTATTCAAGGTGTGGGCATACCATGCATTTTTATAATGGCATTATGATATTTAATGTCTTATTATCTGTTTCCTAATGGTTCCTAACATTCTGTTAGCTCTTTTGACTACCACTGCATGTTGAGCAGATGTTTTCAAAGAACTAACCACAGTAATTCTAAGATCTTTCTAGAGTGGTAACAGCTAATTTACATCCCATCATTTTGTCTGCATAGTTGGGATTATGTTTTCTAACATGCATTACTTTGTATTTATCAACATTGAATTTCATCTATCATTTTGGTGCCCGGTCACCCAGTTTTGTGAGATCCCTTGTAGCTTTTCAGAGTCTGCTTTGGACTTGACTATCTTGAGTAATTTTGTATTGTCTGCAAATTTGGCCAACTCACTGTTTACCCCTTTCTCCAGATCATTTATGGATATGTTGAACAGCTCTGGTCCCAATATAGATCCTTAGGGGACAACACTATTTACCCCTCTCCATTCTGAAAACTGACATTTATTCCTCTTTATTTTTCCTGTCTTTTAACCAGTTACTGATCCATGAGAGAGTTGTTCCTCTTATCCCATGACTGCTTAGTTTGTTTAAGAGACTTTGATAAGGGACCTTGTCAAAGGCTTTCTAAGTGTCTGAGTACATTCTATCTATCATTGGACACATATTTGTTGATACTCCCTCAAAGAATTCTAATAGATTGGTGAGACATGATTTCCCTTTACAAAAGCTATGTTGACTTTTCCTCAAAAAATCACGTTCATCTATATGTCTGATAATTTTGTTCTTTACTATGGTTTCAACTAATTTGCCTGGTACTGAAGTTAGGCTTAATAGCCTGTAAGTGCCAGGATCATCTCTGGAGCCTTTTTTTTTTGAAAATAGCTGTCACATTAACTATCTTCCAGTCATCTGGTACAGAAGCTGCTTTAAGTGATAGGTTACATACCACACACTTAGCAGTTATGCAATTTCATATTTGAGTTCCTTTAGAACTCCTGAGTGAATACCATCTGGTTCTGTTGACTTATTACTGTTTAATTTGACAGTTTGCTCCAGTCTCCTCTAGTGACACTTCAATCTAGGACAGTTCCTCAGATTTGTCACCTAAAAAGAATGGCTCAAGTTTGGGAGTCTCCCTCACATCCTCTGCAGTGAAGACCAATGCAGTTAATTCATTTAGCTTCTCCACAATGACCTTGTTTTCCCTGAGTGCTCCTTTTCATTGCTTACAGTATGCTGTCTCCCATCTTGTAAGCAAGGCCTACATTTTTTGTTCTTAGATGTTTGTGTTAAAATGCTTGTTGTTCAAATGAGCCCCCTTTACCAAGTGATCCATATCTGTCTATATAGCTGACCTGTCCCATCATTATTCACCACTCCACCAATTTTTTGTGTTAGACTGGGTATGTCACACACCCACACACTCCACACCCCTGCGGAATTACATTTCCAGCAATGAAGTGACACACACATGAGAAAAGCTGCCATGCTGTCCACAGCCCTCAACAGCTCCATCCATTTGGTGAGACAATTTGGAGTGATGGACTGAGGTAACCCTGACTTAGTTAACTTGTGTGATCTGCTGTAATTTGGTGTCTCTCTTGAATTTCATATTTGGCCTATTACCAAAAAGAAACACTATCAAAATACTGCCACTGCAAAGCATATTGTCTGAAAGATTTAGAGGTAGTTACTATTTTCTCTCTGTTTTTGTCCTTGTGACAAGAATATGTCCTTCCTTGAGCACTCACACAAGTAATGCTGACATTTGCCTTTTTCACTTCTGAATTAATCACACCACTTCCAAGCCCCTTAGAAATTAATACGATGATGAAGAGGTCGGGGATTGGGAGAGACCAGGCAAACTCTGGACCATCACTACTGCCACTTTTGACTATAAGCATTTATTGCCATTTAATAGTGCTGTTTCTATATGACATATGTATGAATGCACCATATCAACACATACCTCTGCATGACATGGTGCTAACCATAAATATTGTTGGACTTGAAATATGGTGTAATTATGCGCCATGAAAACTGTAACAATAGATTTGGAATTAGTTATAGTGATCTGTAAATGGGAATACTACTACACAAGTCCCTCCAAGAAATTACCCAAGTTTGATGTTGCTGGCATTCCGCCTGTCCTAAGATACTCAAAGGCTGGGTCCACACTGACGGCAGCACATTCGTCACCATCACATCGATGGCTCTGGATCGACTGAGCGGTCTGTATAGACGCGTTCATTCGATCCAGGAAGTGACGCAGGAAAACCACCCCCGTAAGTGGAGTAGCGCTGCATCGAAGGGAGCGCTGTTCCCTTCAACGCAGTGCAGTGCGGACGCCGCGCAGAGGAGACGCTGCAAAGTCGAGGGGAGATACGGACGTGATTTGTGTCACTTGCGTATCTCCCATCGACTGCCACTGAATCGCAAAGGTAAGTGTAGACCGGGCCTAAGTCACACGAACTGAAATTCTCTCTCTCTCAGGCATTGAATATAGCTACACAGCTGGCTGTTTACAACACTGGCTTATTAATTAATTTTCTAAAAATTGAACAATCAGTCAGGATTTCCACACTCAATTTCTTCATCCCTCCTCCAAGGTACCCAAGTCCTTAAACGGTGTATTTTTAAAATCTAGTTAGTGTACCAGAGGCTTATCATCAGGCCTGCTGGAAACAGAAGAAGAAGGGAAGAAACAAATTCTTCTGCCTTAAACAACTGCACAAACCATCAGGTTTGCATTAAGAGTTGGAAAGGCTTGCAATGTATGGTTTGTTCTAAATTGCTGCAATTCCTTCTTCTAGTATCTGGTTTCAATGCAATGCTTGAAGCAGCTGCTACTGGTCAAAAGGACATTTTGTAAATGTAAATCTGAGATTATCTGTGCAAATAAAAACGTCCACATTTAAACCAACTGTTCCCCACCACAGAGAAAATAACTGGGGCTAGTACTGAAAGGATTTCTTTGTGTGGAAGAAATGAGCAGAAAATTTGCTTTCCAACTTATTTTTTTTATTAGAGACAAATCCAGAGAATTTGCTAGCATCTGGGGGCTTTGAAGAAAACAGACATGCCCCACTTTAAATCAAGAAAGCATCCTCAAATTCAGAGAGTGACTTTAAGCTGGAAGAACTTGGACAGGTGGTGAGTAAAACCTACTATGGACCATGCTTTGTGGCTCTAAATTAGAAATGAAGGCCAAAACTTTCATTCCTGCTTTGCTGAAGTCAGGCTCCTAAGTAAAAGTGGCCTTTTGCCTCATGGGCAAAGTTTTAAATTTAGTTGTCTAATCTGAATGTACAATGCTCTTGTTTACATACCTATTACAGGTAGTGTTGAGCAGGATCCAAATCATCTTGTGCTCATGTAGTTTTTACTCAGACTCAAACTGGATGTGTGTCTGAGTAAGGACAAAGGCTCTGAGCCTGCAAATACATAATGCATGTGCTTAATGTAACACATAAGAAGTCCCCTTGAAGCCAGTGGGATCACTCATGTGGAACGTTCAGCAATCCTGTGAGTGTGTGCAGGGTTGGTGGCCTAAGGATTTGGCTGTAAGTACCTATTAGCATATGCATCTAGGGGACTTCAGTTCATATTTTGGCCAAAGAATTTTGAAGATTTGACTCTTAGGCACCTACCTTTAGGCACACAGGTATGAAAAATGTTGGCCTGTGGAACCTTCTTTAAGATAAGTACAATACATTTAGGAGCACGATAATGAACAACTGGTCTCTTCCTATTCATTATTTATTCACTTTTTATTTTTGTTCAACATTTCTATATTTATCAGAAACTAGCAACACTTCACTATGGAAGGTGCAGAGAGTTTGCCTTTAGGTCTGGAGACCAGAGTTGAAAATTTTACTTAGGTCACAAGTAGGAAAAAAGCTGGTTGGTTTTATGCTAGCTCCCATTAGTAAATGTCACTAGACCACTATCCACTGTCATGTGACTGCCAATCTCTGTGGAGGAGTAAATCAGGCCTAGAATAATGTTTTCTCTTACTGCGGCAGGACGGAATCTCACAGTATTTCCAATACACTCCATCTTCATACTCTGCGATGTAGCACCAGGGGCTGACATCTCCATCAGGGTTCCTGTCAAGGGAAGGAGACACCAAAAATTTGTCAAACATTTTTGTGAACCACATACAGATCCTCAATTTTTATTTTAAATCTAGTGCTTCAGCACTATCATTTTAATTTCTACAGCAGTGTTTCAGCTGGTCTTTCTTTCCAAGAAGAAAATAGTGGAGAACAAGAGCTACTGAATTAGTAATGTACTGGGAAAACCAAAGGAATTTATATAGGCAGATTTTTGGTAAATTGGAAAAGAAGACATAGTATTACAGTAAGATCCTCAAATTCTTGGTAAAATCTCAGCTTAATGGTACCAACAATGGAAATTGTCAGCACCATTTTACTCTCACTGCCAAACCACTGACCACCCCATGGCCCAAGACAGCACAATAAAATGTCCATACTTCTGAGAGCTCCTGTGCCTTTGTTGGGTCAAATATATTAATGAATTCAGCTAATGCTCAAGCAGAGGAGGTAAGTGGGGAGAGGACAAGGTTAACTCCACCAGCCTTGTCCACAAAGGTTATGAAAGGAAACCAAAAGGGCCTTTTTAACACAAGATGTAGGGAAGTAGAGAATCCGTCCCAAAGAGAATGTAAGACTAGTGAGAACTTACACCACCACAAAAGACGCTTGTCCAGCTAACTTCCTAAAAATTACCTATTGCTTCTTGAACTCTTAAAGATGTAGTACTATTACTGGATGCCACTAAAAGAGAGGGTGCTGCCAACAGGATATCCTCTGAGCGGGCCGTGAACTCTGGAACTTGATTCCTGCCTTGGTACAAAATAGCCCAAACTTGATGAATTTCTGAGCATGCTGCAAAAGAAAGGTATTTTACAGCATTTTGGGGAAAGTTTGAGGGTGGTAGAGGGGTCTGTTCTTCTACTTTGATTTATTGCCTGGCTGAGCTAATTAATTATTTGTATATGATTTTTTTGCTGCTGTATGGTATCACTTACAATTATAAATCTAATTAATTGTTAACTTTCAGTGTGAGCATTTTAAAAATTATTTTAATCTAAAAGAAATAAGAATAACAGAATAAGTTCATCAGGCACTAACCTTTCTTTTTTGGAGGATTAGGTTCAGACTTGCCCTCGGTCCAAAACTGAAGCCAGCTACTCTCTCCTCCTAGTGAACAGTTGTCACTACCATAAAATTATCCTACAATTTGGTATGACCTGCCTTATGTGTCTGAGACACCTTGGACTGAAGGAGCAGGTGTGTTGCATGTTTAAGATTAGGGTAAATTAGCAAAGCTGATGGGAGCTCCAGCATTAGCACTGCAAAGGGTCTGGAAGCTAAAGAATAAGGAGGCTAGAAACAGTTGGCAGCATTAGGGGAGCATGTCTGCATTAGTAGGGTTGCTTCCAGTCAGGATCTGAGATGTACTGGTGGAGGTATTGAGGGAAAGAAAGGCCCCAGAATAGGATAGCAGAAGTCAATTTTGAGGTACATTTGCAGAGCTTCCTAGAGGCTGGGGGATGTGGAAATATATCAGCAAGGCAGGGGGAGGGCGGGCAGGCGGGAGAGGCTCTACCTGTAAACAGGAGATACATTGCTGGAGCTGTGTGAGAGAAGCTTGTACTATGATAATATGGGCCTTTTTCTCACTTATGCAATTGTGGGAAGTGTTGCAGTTGTACCTGCTATCTGGACATCATATGCTTTTAATAACAGCTACAGAAGTCATGCTAATAGGATTTAAAGCATAAACCCTATAAATGCAGGGAAATTGTATCCAGATGTTGCTATTAGCTTTGGAAATCTTTGCCTTGGTTCCCAGCAGTTGCATGGAGACAAACAAAAAATGAATGTCCTTCAGGTCTTCAACTCTACTGTCTGTCTAATTTTGTTATGGCTGAAATGAGGTTGTACAAAGCATTGAGGTATTTCAATTTCCTAACTGAAAAAGTGTTGCAACCAACACAAGGGAATTCTATATTAGACCTTGTTTTGATAGCTAAAGAGGAACTGATCACAGAACTAAATATTAATGGAAGATATGGTACATGTGATTATGACTTTATCACATTTATAATATTCAAAGAGAATACTGTCCAAACCAATAAAATATATATATATTAGGCTCTTTAAAAGTCCCAATTTTTCATAAAGCTGAAAACAATTATGAGCCAAATCAGCGTGGAGGAAGAATTCAGTCAAAAATATGAATGATAATTGGGAATTGTTTAAGAACAGTTTACTAGATGCCCGAAAAACCACAGTCTCACAATCAAGGAAGAAAACCATATTAGTTTAAAAAAAAAAAAAAAGCAACCTGGTTACAGTGGAAATGAAGGCAGCTATAAAAATGTTTTAAAAGTACTTATCAAATGGGAGATGGGGAAGTTGAAGGTGATGAATATAAATCAGAAGCTAGGCATTGTAGAAAATTAATAAGGGAAGCAAAGGGACAAGGGAGAATTCTATGGCAAGCAGAGTTAAGGACACTAAGGAAGAATTTCTTAGGTATATTAGAAGCAAAAAGAATCCTGACTGTAGTGTTGGTCCATTACTGGATGGGAAATGGCAGAATTATCAACAATAATGAAAAGGCATAATTGTTCAATTAATATTTTGTTCTGTATTTGGGAAAAACAGACGTAATTATATCACATGATAACACTCCTTCCATTCTTCTAGTATCTCAGAAACATAATAAAAATCATCTGCTGAAGTCAGACATTTTAAAATCAGCAGTTCTGAACAATTTGCATTCAAGTGTTTTAAGAGAGCTGACTGAGAAGCTCACAGGACCATTAATGTTGATTTTCAATATGTTTTGGAACATTAGCTTTCTTCCAGTCTTCTGGAACTTTCCTAATGTTGTACCAACATTTCAAACAGTGGAAATTGAATGACTGGGATTATAGGCCTGTCAATCTGACATTGATCCCAGGTAATATAGTTAATACCAATCAGCATAGGTTTATGGAGGTTCTGGTGTATAATGAGCTGAACATGAGCTCTTAGTGTGACTATAAGTTCCTTGGATGCATAAACGGGGGAATTTTGAGAAAGAATGGACAGGTAATTTTACCCTGTAATTGGCACTGGTGTGACCACTGCTGGAATCCTGTGTTCAGTTCTGGTGTCCACAATTCAACGAGGATATTGAAAAGTTGAAGATGATTCAGAAAAGAGATGCAATGACTAAAAGATTAGAAATCCTCCCTATAGAGAGAGACTCAAGGAGCTCCATCTATTTAGTTTAACAAAGAGAATGTAAAGGGGTAACGTGACCACAGTCCTATGTAATGCGACACCAGTATTGGTGTCTCTTTGATCAAAAGGGCAATAGGAGCTAATCAGAAGCAGCCTCAAGGTGTTTAGAATGGTTTCTTTTTTTTTTTTAAGGGAGCCTGAAACAGCTGCTCGCAAGGCAGTCTGGAGAACTCCCAAGGATTTTGGGGCAGTTGAACCAGGGTAAGCTCAAATTTGAGATGGTTTTGGGGGGCTGGGGATGGGGAAGAAAAAAAACAGTGGAGGAGAGCAGGTATCGGCTTCCTCCCCACTCTAGAGTGCTGCTGCTGCTGCTGCAAGCCAAACAGGCAGTGGTTGGAACAGCTGGTGGAGCTGAAAGGAGGCTGCCCAGCACTGTGTGGGGAGAGAGAGGTGAATAGTATCAGGTGCTGCCTTCTGGAGCAAAGGCTGAAACTGGGCATAAGTTCTGGACTGGGTCGAGGGTGGTGTTGGAATTGAGATTTGGGGACAGGCTGGGATTAGAACCAAGATCAGAGTCCAGGGACAAGCCAAGTCAGTACCATAGCTGGGGTCAAAGGTCAAAGTTGGGTAGTCAGAGTCCGAGGGGCCAGGAAGTGAAGGCAAGACTGGCGCAGGTTAGAGCAGGGCAAGGACAAGGCTGGAACATGGCTCAGGCAAGTCTGAGGTAGGAACTGAATCAGGAGCATGTTGGGAGTCTAGAGAATCTAATACACTGTGAAGCAGTAGAAGGATTCCTGAGCTGGTCATGCTGTTGCAGCTCTGTCAGGCTTGGGGAAATACCTGAGCATGGGAGTCACTATTAACCCCATTTTAGAGATAGGGAACTGAGGCATAGACACACAAAGTAACTTGTCAAAGGCCACTCAGGTAATCTCTGGCAGAGCAGGAAACTGAAGGTGGGTCCACTGAGCCCCAGACCAGCACTCGAAACACTGGACTTTAGATTTTAAAATGAAATCTAATAGCAATTCTAATTCATTGAGAGTGATTTAGTTTTCATAAATGCAAGGGACTGAGATATTGCGTACAAGGGATCCAGGCATAAAGGTGAGGATGAGACGCAGCAGTGATGTTCAAAACATCCACCCCTGGGCACCAGTGCTTTTTATGCCTGACATGGAGCAACAATATATTGTGTTAGACACCTTTCTGAAGAGGTGGCCAATCATTCTTTCTTATGCTAGACTGTAGTTGGTTTGTGATGTGGACTTAAGAACTATGCTGAGAAGCATCATTATACTAAAGCTGCTTGCACTTGAAGGGATCTGATTGCAGGGTGTAAACATGTCTGTTTACTTGCTATTGCTCTGACAGTCTGGGTACCCTCCATTGTGTTCCATCAGCTTTTAAGTTTTGTGTCAAAAGGCTAAAGAAACACTGGGCTTACAGGCAATGTTAGTAGAAGCGAGACCACTTCTTACCTGCAATAGTTGTGCTCTCCAAGCCCTCCCTCTCCATTGGGGTATTTCAGAGTATTGTAAGGATGCTGGAAAGTCTCATTCCAGAAGAGACATGGTCTCCCCGCATGCAGGGAGGTTTGGTTCTGAGTACCCCGATAGTCAGCCCCATTTGGTGTATAACATTCTAAAAAATGGAGAGAGAGCATGTATGTCATTTTCTGCAGAAGTCTGCCCTATTTTCCTTTTAATTAAAGCTTTCTTGCATCAGTTCAAGCTGTTAAAGACACTGTCCAGGATGTAAGTGTTCCCTTGCATTAAACTTACCTTGATTGGCTTTCATATTACTGACAATTACTTTTACTAAATATTCTATGCACCACACATTAGTATGCTTTGATGCATCCTGAAACTAAACTACACTTGTTAGATAAATGACCAGGCTACATGTTGTGATGTACTCTTGGTTTGTAAATGAATTTAAACCTTTACTTGCTAATTTTTGCAAAATGTGTGAAATCAAGATTTGTTGTGGGGCTCCCATTTATCTGTCCACATTGAGTTTTGATTGCATTTTGACCAAATTTGTGAAGATCTTTTTATCCTTACACTCTGTGTGAGTGGAAAAGATTGTGGGGCCAGGAAAGGAGTCAAGGAGGATGCTGGAGGCTGGGCTGGACATTAGCGGGGAGTTGGGATAGGTGGCAGTGTAGAGGATGGGCAGCAGGAGAAAACCAGAGGCAGGCTGCCAGCAGATGTTGGTATTATTTTAAGGATCCCTTTGTGCAGGTTTGTTGGTTAAACATTAGTTCAAAGATGAATCTGGCAAATTTAGTAATGGATTCTGTTAGGGAAAGTTTTGTATTTTGACTTCGTGTTTGCTTAGGGAGCAAGTGGCATGCGTACATCGACTCCTTTAAGCCAGATGCTGTGATAGGCTACCTCAGCAGCTTCACTGCTCAATTTTCAAAGCTCCCAGCAGATTTTCTGCCTCATTCATATAACTTTTCTCCCATTTTTGCCTCTGTTTTTCTTAACTTATCAGCATTCAGCAAGTTGGCAGTTAACGCAAAGCATGACTTGGTTATTCCTAAGACATCCCATTTCACTGCTGAACCAGAATTCTAACTCTATCTGAATTTATATATTCCTGTTAATGATGCAAATTGATTAAATGCAAGTCCATATATATACATACATAATCTTACCATAAACTGATAATGCAATGCACTTTTTGTATTAAATTACTTACACATTATTCTGAAGAAACAGCCATTATAAGTATTGGGATGAAGTCAGGCCGGATGGCTTTAAAAGGGTGAGACTATTTGAGGACCAGGAGAGGGGTGGGTGGGCTTGCGCTTAAGAGGGGAGCCAAGGGACCTGGGGCTCAACTGATTCTGGGGAACAACAAATGAAAAAACAGGAAAGGGTGTGGGGGTCACAGGTTTAAACAAAGGGAACCAAAGGGGGACATGGAACAGAGGGCCCAAGACAGCGCCCACTGCTCCTGGAAGGTGTCTAGGGAGCCAGCGGACTCTGCCCAGAGGAACTCCGCCTGGATGCGTGAACGAATGGAGGAACGAAAATAGGCCCCACAGTCGCAGAGCGCCCCCACAGCCAACATCCTCTCCCTGGTGTTGTAGATGGCCACTTTGGCCAGGGCTAGGAGGAGGTTGATGAGGAGGTCCCGCGACCTCGTGGGGCTTTGAAGGGGGTGTGCATGGATGAACAGGTGGGGGGAAAAGTGCAGCCAGAACCTCAACAGCAGGTTCTGGAGGAGCCGAAAAAGGGGCTGCAGCCTGGCGCACTCCAAGTAGGCGTGTGCCAGGGTCTCCCTCACACTGCAAAAAGGGCAGGTGTTGGGGCGAGAGGTGAACCGCGCCAGGTACACGCCCGTGCTCACGGCTCCATGAAGGAGCTGCCAACTGATGTCCCTGGCGGACCACGGGGTTAGAGTGGAATAGAGGCTGGCCCACTGGGGTCCTCACCCTCCACAGGTGGCATTAGGTTCTGCCATTTGGTGTCTGGGCGGGATGCGAGGGCGAGGAAATGAAGGGTGTGGAGCACGAGTGTGTACAGGTGGTTCCTGGGCTCAGTTAGAAAAAGAACCAGCTGCAGATCGCGCAGCAATCTCCGGGCACGGGGAGGGAGAGGCTGGGGGGGCTTGCGGGGCTGGGGCCCAATAGTGAGTGCCAGAGGGCCGGGGCTAAGGGGAGGGCAGTGGGCACCTTCTCAAAGACCCGCTTGAGGTAAGCCTGAGCGGCGGGTGGCAAGGCTGCCCTCACCTCCTGGAGTATGCGCCTGGGGGTCCACCCAGTCCCCCCGGGCATAGTCCAGAAGGTCTCCGATCCTGGTGACTCCCGCCGGGACCAACCTCCGTTGCACCGAGAGGGTCTCCGCCACCTGCACACGCAGGTGGGGGTTGTGCAGCAGGGGCTCCGCGAGGAGATCCTCCCCCTCGGTTACCGCAAGGGGCCTGGAGGCCGAGACCAGCTTCCAGGTCCGGAGGAGGTCCTGGTAGAAGACCGGCAGCTCGGAGAGGTCTCGCGGAAGACCTCTCGGATGGAGAAAAAAGAGCTGCCGGTCGTATCGGAGCCCCCGGAGGCGGCGAAGGAAGGCATTCCCCAAGTGGCTCCATGCCTGATTACCTGCACCATAAAGGAGCCTCTGCAGGGCCTGGAGACGGAAGGTATGGACCTGGCTGCGGATACAGCACAGGCCCTGCCCCCCTTCCTCCAGGGGGAGACTCAGGATCCCTGCAGAGACCCAGTGCAGTCCTGGCCAAAAGAACTCCAGAACTGTCTTCTGGAGGTAGGCCAGGAAGCTCGGGGTCGGGACCAGGGTGCTGAGCTGGTGCCAGAGCATGGACAGGACCAGCTGGTTGAACACCATTGCCCTCCCTCGAAGGGAGAGGCACCGGAGCAATCCTGTCCACTTCCGCAGCCGCCCGGACACCCGTCCTGCAAATCTTGCCAGTTCTCTACTGGGGATGGATGGGTGGTGGAAAGGTAGACGCCCAGATAGAGCTGCGGACCTGCGCTCCTCCGGATGGCTTGAAGCGCAGGTGGGAGGGGGCCTGACCACCACCCCGCCCCTACCATCAGGCCAGAGCTCTTGGTCCAGTTGACCCGGGCAGAGGAGGCCACCGAGTAGATGGCCAGGCAGGCCTCCAGCCTCACCAAGTCACCCAGATCCTGGACCGCAAGGAGCACATCGTCAGCTACGCTGACAGGACCAGCCTCAGCTCCGGCTCATGGAGCACCAGCCCCATCAGCCTCCAGCGGAGGAGACAGAGGAAGGGCTTGATGGCCAGGGCGTACAGCTGGCCCGACAGCGGGCAGCCTTGGTGCACCCCTCTCCCAAAGATGACTGGTTCGGTCAGGGTCCAAGGTGAGCTTGACCAGGCACTCCACAGAGGCATACAGTGCCCAGGGAAAACCCACAAAACGGGGTCTGAAGCCGAACGTCCACAGGGTGCCCAGGAGATACCTGGTCCAAGGACAGGAGGGCGAACGACAGGCCATCCCTGCACCCAAGCTCCAAGAGAACCCGTGCCAAATAGAGATTGTCGAAAATGATACGGCCCAGGATGGTGTAGGTCTGGTCAGGATGGACCACGTCCTGCAGCATGGACCCCAGTCGCAGCGAGAGGGCCTTGGTTATAATTTTTGTAGTCCGTGCTGAGGAGTGAGATGGGACGCCGGTTCCGAAGGTCACGGAGGTTCCCCTTCTTGGGCAGCAAGGTGAGCACGGCCCACCTGCATGAGACGGGGAGCTCTCCGCTGGCCTCGGACTCAGCCCAGACAGTGGTGAGGTCTGGGCCGAGGATGTCCCAGAACACGCGGTAAACTTCACGGTCAGCCCGTCCATGCCCGGGGATTTATTGGTGGGCATGAGGTGGTGGGCTCCCGAGAGTTCAGCCAGAGTGAGAGGTAGCTCCAGCCGGTCCCAGTCACCCACACCGACTGGGAAGTTCCTCCCAGACCACCCGGCAGGCAGCGGCTTCAGTCGGATCCGGCAAAAAGAGGCTAGCGTAGAAGGCCCTGGTCCTTCCACATATCTCCGCCGGGTCCGTGAGGGGGGTGCCATCCTCTTCCAAGAGGCAGGTGATGTGCTTCCGGGCTCCCCTCCTTTTCTCCAAGACATAGAAGAAGCGGGAGTTGTGGTCCATCTCCCGAAGGAGATGGATGCAGGATCGAACGAAGGCTCCCCGAGCCCGAAGGAGTTCATGGGCTCGGAGCTCCTCCCGCTTCTCCCGGCACGCCCCGAAGAGGGATGGATCCTTGGGGCTGGCGACGAGGCGCCTCTCCAGCACTAGAACCTCCCGCTCCAGCTGCTCCATCCCCGCATCCCGCTGCCGGCTGGCCCCCCGAGTGTAGTCGTGGCAGAAAAGCCGGGCGCGCACCTTCCCTACGTCCCACCAGTGCCATGCCGCGGGAAAGGCATGCCTCTGCTCCTGCCAGGCCAGCCAGAACTCCCAGAAGGACGCCACGAAGCCCATGACCTCCAACAGTTAGTTCAATGTTAAATTGAAATGTGCTTGTACCATATTAAATGTATTTCTGGATGTAAGTGAGATGGGCACCTCAGATAAACTGATGTGGAAGAAATCTCCTCTATGTACATTTAGAGCTAATGTTATCGTTAAAAGAAAACTAAATATGTTACGTACAGAAATGAATACTGAAGGCACCTGTAACTCTGCCCTGTAGTGATACCATACAATTATGATTAAAGCATTTTAGTGTTTTTGGTCCCAGATTATATTAAACTGACTTTTAAAAGCATTAGTTTTTTCATATTTTTCCTCTTATGGTATCTCTACAGGGAAGTTTCTTTTCTAAACTAAGAGAACTATCTTGAATTACTTAGTTGCCTGTCGTATGCTTTCCAGTCCTGTAGTCATTTTCACTGCTCCTCTCCGGTTTTCTACTTTTGAACTGTACACATTGAATTCAATAGGATGTTCTATAGCATTTGATATTCCCAGAGAAAAAACTACGCTAAGATGGAGTGAAGGTTGAGATGGCATAACAGTAACCAAAAACAAAGAATTAAAACCCCAAGAAATTCAGAATGAAAAATATAAAAGTAATCCAAACATGTCAAAGTTTTGGGGGAAGTTCTAAATCCTCGGCTATACAGGACGTCAGACTAGATGATCAAAGTGGGCCCTTCTGACCTTGGAATTTATTAAAAGTATGGAAATGCCATGGAAAAATATGGACAATTGCCCTCAGGAAAGATGTTGGCCTCCTATGCTGTGAGGAAGAGCTATATAAAAGAAATACCTTTCTCAAAATGTCCTCCAACTGAGAGGAGTTGTGGCTTCTCTCCCACTGAGACCAATGGGAGATGGCAGACATATTAAAAGAAGGCAGCTCTTTATAGAATTTTCTGTAACACAATATTCTTCAGCCTCTGCTAAAGAGAAACTTAAGCTATGAAGAGTAATGGGGAAACCTGCCCATTAATGCTAAAACAAATTCTTCAGATGTAGCTGATTCATGAGATTTTATTGAGTTGTTAGCTATACAGGAAGTTTAAAAAGCATTACTGAGATCACAAGGTTAAAAAAAGCCCTCTGACACTGCATGTTAAATTTCTTTATGCACCTATGTTTAATTATTTTTAATTCCTAAACTAATTAATATATTTACTTGTTAGAGCGCAGCACAGTCATTTTATATATAGAGTTGCTGCTGTAATTTCAGGGGACAGTAAACTATATTTTTCATACATAAAGTGGTGAATCCTGGGTTTAGGTGCAAACCTAAATTCAGCCTTAAATATGGAACCACAATTAGTGCCTTCATAATGACTCATAGACTCATAGACTCATAGGTCAGAAGGGACCAATA
>ML675640.1:17015398-17041782 GCA_007922155.1 Mesoclemmys tuberculata
TCGTCTGATGCATCCTAAAACCGCATTTGCTTTTTTAACAGCCATGTTAAAGTATAATGGCCTTATTATACTTGCAGTGTTGTTTTATCTCTGACTCCTTATGCAGACTAACACTTTATTTTCTTTTCTAATTGCCACTGTGCACCAAAGAGAGTCTTTGAATGACCCTGCTTAGCTTGCTGGCTTCTGTGACTCCCTTGTTTAGATGCCATGCTCTCCCTATGCATATATGAAGACTGCATGCCTAACTCAGGGTGTGAATTCCACAAGGTGGCAGGGCACCCAAAAGTTTGGCATTGCCATGCCTAAGTGTTTATGAAATTCCACAGACGATCAACTGACAGATTTCCGGGCCAAGTAATTCATCATTTGATTTAGACAGTCTATTAAAGCTTCTATTGAATGAAAAGTAATGGAAAAAGTTAATCAGGCATTTCAGAGCCTTCAAAGAGTTTTGATTTGGGTTCAGTTCTAGAAATGGGCAAATGTTCTCATTTTCCCAAACTGGTTTACATATCCCTACTTACAACCAGTACCACAAAAAACAATGATTTCCCCATTTGCTTTGTGGGCAGCAGGAGACAAACACCTCCTCTAAGAACAGAGTGATTATGAGTCCTGAACATCACCTGCTCAGCACATTTTAGGTTACTCGAACATTTCAATAGTGCAGGTGAACCATTTGGCTATACCTAAAAATGGATATCAGGTTTTCCATCATTCAAACAACCCACAAAGATTTGAATAATTACATGAAAATAGATTTAAGGTCATCAGAATGTTGTCTTCTCCTTCACTTCCCCCTCTTTCCTTGCTGATAACATCAAAGATTTTCCATATAAATCTCAAGGAAGGATAATAAAATAAATTTCCCAGAAAAGAGTGGAAAAATGCTGAGCCAAAATCGACAGACAAAATAATATTGAAGCAAATTGAATAAAGGCAGCTGCCAGGAGTAACATACACACCCAGGAAAGGTATTTGCTGCATTCTTAGTGGTTTAACCGTTTGTTTGTTTTTTTTAAACCAGAAGGTACATTAGCTGAAGAGTGCTCAGAAATGAGAGGAATGCTGCACTAATAGCCCTACCTGACTATAAACTGATAACATATTAAAGGTCACCTCACAAAGTATTAAATTAGCCTCATGAGTAACTCTTCATAGGCTTGTGGCTTTAATGGAAACAAGGCTTTTCATTACATTTCTCGGTATTTTGGATTGTTTTGTGCAGCTCTGACCACTAATGAATCCTTGGGACATAGTCAATAATAGTTAATGAGTCATTATGTCTGTATCATTTAAAATTTGTTGGAAAATTTCTTGTTTATAGACTCCTAGGGCTGGAAGTGACCTTGAGAGGACATCCAGTCCAGTCCCCTGCATTCATGGCAGGACTAAGTAATATCTAGACTTTCTCCAATTTGTCTACATCTTTCCTGAAATGTGGCGCCCAGAACTGGACACAATATTCCAGGTGAGGCCTAGTCAGTGCGGAATAAAGCAGAAGAACTACTACTTTTTTCTTACTTACAACACTCCTGCTAATACATCCCAGAATCATGTTCACTTTTTTTGCAACAGCATTACACTGTTGACTCATATTTGGCTTGTGGTCCACCGTGATCCCCCAGATCCCTTTCCACAGTATTCCTTCCTAGGCAGTCATTTCCGATGTTGTATGTGTGCAACTGATTGCTCCTTCCTAACTGGAGTACTTTGCATTTGTTCTTATTGAATTTCATCCTATTTACCTCATACAAATTCTCTAGTTTGTCCAGATCATTCTGAATTATAATCTGTCCTCCCAAGCCCTTGTAACCCCTCCCAGCTTGGTATTATCCACAAATTTAATAAGTGTACTCTCCATGCCATTATCTAAATCATTGATGAAAATATTGAACAGAACTGAACCCAGACCTGATCCTTGCAGACCTCCCCACTTGTTATGCCCTTGCAGCATGACTGTGAACCATTGATAACTACTCTCTGGAAACAGCTGTCCAGCCAGTTTTGCACCCACTTTATAGTAGCTCCACCTAGGTTGTATTTGTCTAGTTTGTTTAAGAGAAGGTCATGTGGGACAGTATCAAAAGTCTTACTAACGTCAAGATATACCACATCTAACGCCTCCCCTGATCAACAATGCTTGTTACCCTGTCAAAGAAAGCTATCCGGTTGGTTTGACATTATTTGTTCTTGACAAATCCATGCTGACTGTTACTTATTACCTTATTATCTTCTAGATGTTTTCAAATTGATTGCTTAATTATTTGCTCCAGTCTCTTTCCGGCTACAGAAGTTAAAGCTGACTGGTCTGTAATTCCCCAGGTTGTCCTTATTTCCCTTTTCTGTAGATGGTCACTATATTTGCTCTTTTCCAGGCTTCTGGAATCTCTCCTGTATTCCAAGACTTTTCAAAGATAATCGCTAATGGCTCAGATATCTCCTCAGTCAGCTCCTTGAGTATTTTAGGTTGCATTTCATCAGGCTTTGGTGACTTGAAGACATTTAACTTGTCTAAGTAATTTTTAACTTGTTCTTTCCCTAGGTTAGCTTCTGATCCTGCCTCATTTTCACTGGCATTTGCTATGTTAGACGTCCAATTGCCACCAACCTTCTTGTGAAAACCAAAACAAAGAGGTCATTTAGCTCCCCTGCCATTTTCTCATTTTCTTTTAGTGTTTTTCCTCCCTCATTAAGTAACGGGCCTACTCTGTCCTTGGTCTTCCTCTTGCTTCTAATGTATTTGTAGAATGTTTTCTTGTTACAGGTTATGTCTCTAGAATCATTTTGCAGGTATGATTTGTGTTAACCATTTTCCCAATATTTTATTGAAATTTCTAATAACAATGTCTTGGGAGGTGCCACTTCATAATTCTGAAAATCTATACAATTTGTCCAATTGAGTCAAAACTTCTCAGTACTAGTGCATTTGGTTTTTTTAAACTACTTCTGATCAAAATATATTTCTAATTTTTCATATAAAACATATTAATGTTACCCATTAAAAATGCCAAAATAGAAAACTCCACTCTTAAAGATGTAGATAAATTACATTCACAATAATATTTTTGATATCTAAAATACCAAATTTTAAGTGATTCATCAAATGTGTAACCAAATTCTATATTACTAAGAACACAGTTTAATATAGGTTGCTAAAGAATTGGAAAATCGCTATATAAAGTGGGACGACAATCTTGTTCAACCTCAGTATATAGAGATAAGCACCTCAGCACCAAGTCAATAGCCTTCCAAGGCATGGCAGTGCAATGCTGACTTTCACATGAGCATGACATTACCCCTAATGCCTTCACTCTGAATCTAGTATTCAGGATGGAGGTAGAGAAGTGAAAGTTCCTCCATATCATGCATGGACCATTCTCTTTCACAGTTTACTTGATGCACACCTTCCTTGTGATGGGGAGGTCAATGTTTTGATGTTCTGCTCTCTACAGCCAACAGAGCCTGAGAGAGACCACAGAGCATCACTTGAGTGATGGACTGGTAGAAATATACTACAACCTTTTTGTCCTCCACCATTCCAACAGTGGTTCCTAGAAAGGTGGTCTTGACAGGTCAGTATGGTTTATGGATGGCCAGCAAAAATGATATGAGAGGGGAGTCAATGCCATTGGCAGAAGTCCTGGGAAGACTCTGATCAATTCCACCATACAGAATTCTCAATGGTACATCAGGGCAGCGTAGGAGGCAAAGAAATTATTTTCCTTGTAGTCTGCACAGCAAACCTGTTCCTGTTTACAACTTGGTGGATCTGATTTGCTGCTTCTTAGTTAGAGAGGTGTGTTTTTTCTCATTGTAAGGCACTTTTGTGTTACTTTGAGGGCAAAAATTACTGGCTGAGACTTAATTAGCACTGGCTTGAAGGGACTAATGTTCATTCTTTGTTTGAATTTCAGGCAATCTAGTTCCCTGAGGTTTTGGAGGGTTTAGGTTTGCTTTGTGCCACAGGCTGTGAATTGAAGCCATATCCTTTGTGGTTGTTGAAGGCCAACAGAGAAGTAATGAACTTTTTGCTGTGGACAATTGTCAGTGCCTCGCTTAAATAAAGGGGGAGGGGCAGAACGCCCACCATCCTTAAGAAAGACATTATGTGGCTCCTGCTTAAGAAATCATTGCTTGAGGTGGATGATCTTCCCAGCCATAGGCTTCTATTGAATTGTCAGTTTTTGGAGAAAGTTGATTGAGAAGGCTGTGACAAATCAACTGTGGAAATTTCTGGAGTCCTCTGCTTTCCTGGATCCTTGTCTGCTGGGTTTCAGGCCTAGGTTTGAAGTTGAAACTGCACTGGCTGCAGAGCATCATCTCTCGGTGGGTGAGAATAAAGTGTTCCTGCTGATTATATTAAATCCATCCAGTGTCTTTTGATATCTTTGCTGATGGTATTTTATTGGGGTGTATACCATCACTATTAGATATGGATGGAATTAATTGAGTGGTTCTGATCAGCCACAGCTGGGTGGTCTATTCAGTGTGTATATGCAACTCCAAGGCAAATAAGTGAGAGAACCTGGGTAGAGGGTGCTTTATACTGATAGCACCCAGCTCTGTTTTCATAATATCAAACCATACTGGTACAGTGGAATAAACAACCTACTTTGTATTTACAAAGTCAGCGTGGCTAAGGGTGAGCTGACTAAGGTATTGTGTGTCTGGGGGGGGGAGGGGAACAAAAGTGGGTGAAATGATAATTGTACCTCATATGGGGAGAGAGGGCCCCTATGTGTCATTTGGGTTCACAGTTAAGTATTTTATTAGAGCCAGAGCTGCTTTTGGAAGATCAAATAGCAGCTGAAGCTGGTAAGAGTTTTTTTCCATCTGTCTCCAATTAGATGTTGTGTGACCTTTAGTCTCTGATGAGGGGGGCCTTACTACCATTATCCAGGCCTCTGTCACCCTAGGACTAGATGGCTGCCTGTGTTCATGCCTGTCATGGGATGACTCTTTAGGACCACTTGGAAACTTAAGGTAGCACAGACTGTAGCTGCCTGCCTGTTGCACAATGTGTGACACTAGACATATATAATCATGATAGTCCAAGAGCAGCATTGGTTCTCAAAAAGTTTCTGGGTGGAGTTCAAGGTGCTGATTTTAATTTAAGACCACGTGGGACAGGACCCCATTACCTTGGACAATGGTTCTTTCCCCATGCCACAGTCACTTATTAGATCAGTGGAACTTGAGCTGGAGCCCCTTCTATATAAGTGAGAGGAAGCAGCAGATGGTTTGTTCTTTGAAGGAGTGCTGAACTGTGGAACTTGCTTCCTTCCCTTGCCAGCAAATCTTGAGTTTTTATAAACCTTATGAGCATTAAACAAATGCCTACAAGAATGGATGTCTCATGGGTGGAAGGGCTGAAGGTTGCATTATGAAAGAAGTAGAGTTTTAGAATATTCTTGTAAGATAGGGCTGTCTTTAGTTTTTGTAGGACACTTTATTAGAAAACTTAGAATTGGAAATTTGCTGACAAAGTATTTTAGTGAAAAAATGCTCAAATTTCTAGTGCTTTGTTTTAATTTGACGAAGGTGCCAGGAATTCTGGGTTGGTGCAAAATAATGTATTCTTAACAGGATGGATAGAGAGATTACTTTATGGCCAGCTTGTCAAGTATACTGGTTTTTTAGCATAAGCCAATCAGCAATGTCTACGGTGTAGAAGGCAATAAAAAAGAGACTAAGAAAACTGATACCTCCATCTTAGATCTCTGTACAATAGTAATGTGATGTCTGTAACATTAGCCTGGAAGACCCCCTTATGGGCAAGGACAGAAAATGTACATTTCTCACAGCTGAACTGACAGTTTTGGTGGTGGCTTGTTCTTTTTAAAATTATTGAGTAAAGTTGGTGAAGGGAATAACAGAGGGACAACAGATTTCTAAAATCAGGAAGTGAGATGATGGAGCCATTTCACATTCTGGGGGGACTAGGTCTGGCAGCTGGTGGTCGGACAGTGCAGATTTAGTGCCTGCACTCCTTCTGCATGTGCACATGTGTATATCCACTTGGTAGCTAAAGCCTCCTGCTGAACAAGATGAGCGGGTACTGTATATCAGTCTTGCATACATCACAGCATCTCCCAAAGACTTTGAAGAGGTTCTTTTTAAGTTACCCTCCACTCGAAACTGTTTCTAGATCTTTTACTGCAGTTTGGAACTTGAGCAATCC
Source organism: Mesoclemmys tuberculata (assembly GCA_007922155.1). Classification (NCBI taxonomy): domain Eukaryota; kingdom Metazoa; phylum Chordata; order Testudines; family Chelidae; genus Mesoclemmys; species Mesoclemmys tuberculata. Next base: position 17,021,586 of record ML675640.1, read on the forward strand.
TCCTTAAATGAAAAGAACTTTATCTAGGTGCAGATGGCAACAGTTACAGGCAGTAACCAGATGTTGTACTCTCTAATTTGATTGAAAGGATATAATTAAACAACAAACACTTTAAAGAAAAAGTAAAATTATGGAGGGAAGGATAGAAACCACTAAACTGATGCCAAGACATCCTTCAATCTCTGGGTGCCAGCTTCTGTCATCATTGGGAACACAGCACCAACTTACCTTTCTGAGAAGAGATCTGAGTTGTTGCCCTAAGGACATGGGAATAGGGATTTCGTTGTTGTAGATTTCCATTGTATTTTATGTGGGAACACTGATTAAAACCAGAAGAAACTTCAGGAGATCAAAGAGACAAATATGACTTCTGTGGTCATTATTAAAAATATTTTTACCAGCCCAATAATTTTCTTTGAAGATGCAGTTTTATAGATTGAATACCAGGAGGTCATTTGCATAGTGTGAACTGATTGGTTAACAGTTTTGCCTTGCATACAGGCAAACTAGGCTATGAGTATGGGACATTTTCGATTTTCAAATTAAAAACTGAAGTATTTTTTGAACATTAATTTTTAGCTGTAATGCAAAAAAAGTGCTGTAGCAAGCTGTGGTTTTGCACCTCTTGGCTGATGTTCAAGCTCAAGGTGCTAGAATCATTCAGATTTGCTTTGTGATTCTTTGAACTAGAAGCAGAGGAGACAAGCCCTCCCACTCAGGGAGTAAACACCTGCTTTGTTCAACAAAAATAATAATCCTGATTCCACAGCTAAAGGGCACTTAGAGGGGCTAGATGCAGCTGTTAGCCCCGCCCATATTTTCAATAATCTATGATTGTTATTTGGAACCATATTCTTCTGCTCCTTGCAAAAAAAAAAAAAAAAAAAATCAGCTGCAGTCAGAGGCCAAGTCAGTAGAAATTTCAGCTTAAAATCTGATTTTAAAAAACCTTGTGTAAATAAAAACAGGACTGTCACAGAAACTATTTTGTAACCTTAACACTAGCAGTCATCTTTGCATCAAAGTGAAGTCATTGCTGGTTTGATGCTTTCACAGTTAAAGTAAATAAGTCAATTTCTCTACTTAGTTTAAGGCCAACAAGTATGAGTGTAGAATTCATCCCATCATCTGCTGTATGTGACATCAGTTAGTTCCTACAGAGATGGTTTTATGCCAGTACAAACAGGACTATGAGCTCAGGTGCGGAATAAGAACCAGGAATGATTACAGACGCAAAAAGAAACACTGCAGCAAAATGGGCTTTAAGCAGAAAGTTCATCATGTATGGAGGAGGCCCCACTCATCTAATAATAGTAACAGAAAGCTAATAGCCTGCATACCCCATTGTCTTTGAGGAACAGGTCTCTCGCATTAAGGAGAAATTAGCAAAATGGGGATGGGGAATGCTGCACTCTGTGCCTGTGCAATAGGACCCAGACTGTAAGAAAAAGAGGTGAAACCAATTATTTTTCTACACATAAACATCTCTCCCTTGGCCTACATACAGGCGTTCTCAACCAGTCTAAATAAGATGGGAATCTGGTAAAAGCATCTATGATGCCCCATCCTCATGTAACCACCTGTAATACCCACCCAAATTCAAGCACAGCTATAAAGAAGTTTTATACAGTAGAACCTCAGCTTATAAAGACCTTGGGAATGGAGGTTGCTTGAAACTCTGAAATGTATCTAACTCTGAACAAAACATTATAGTTGCTCTTTCAAAACTTAACCGAACATTACCTTAATACAGTTTTGAAACCCTACTATGCAGCAGTAACATGCTGCTTTCCCTTTATTTTTGTTTAGTAGTTTACATTTAACATAGTACTGTATTGTATTCCCGCCCTCGCAGCAGCCTGATTGTGTACCTCTGGTCCAAATGAGAGGTGCGGTTGACTGGTCAGTGGGTAACTTTGGGGCTCATAACTCTGAGGTTCTACTGTAGTGCCATAAGTGTAGGAGTATAACGGGAAGGGCAGCACAGGGCAGACACAGCCTTCGAAGTGCAGAATCCCAGAAACCAGCCACCGGCTCAGTTGTTGTGATCCTGTACTTGGAGAACTCCGGAAGCTGGGTAAATGCTGGCCTAGCACTACATACCACGGAGATTTAAGGCATTTACACTATCCATATTGCTATCAAGTAGATTATCAAGGTTTGGGGGTAATCCTTAGAGTCGAAATAATTAGCAAAGGCTGAGGCTACAGTGATATCAGGGTGGTGTGTGGCAAAAGAAGCGACCAGCACAAATCATTTTACAGAAGCATCGAATTCAACGGACGCTCCTCAGGCTGAGGAAAGCCTGGCTGGTACCTCCCAGATCCTGGCTCTGCTGGTCTGACACTGCCCTAGGTTAACGGGCCCAGTTGTCACGTCTCGTAGGGATTAGATGTGCCTCCTCCCGCAAAGGGGATCCCGCCCCAGCAACGTCCCCATCTGCAGCGGTGGGCGAAGAACCACCTTTGCTGTCTTTGCGAGCTGTAACGGTCCTTCCGGGGCAGCGATGGCAGGGTGTCTGCGGTCCCGCGTGTCGCCGCGTGGACTCGCACCCGTCGCAGACTGATGCTGCCCACGCTCGGCGCGAGGATTTGCAAGCAGCCAAGGGCAGCGGCTAGCCACGAAAATCCCGTCTGCAAAGCAACCAGCAGGGCTGCGGCGCGGCGCTAGCCTCGGGACTGCCGGAGTCGGGCAGGGGCGGGGAGCTCGTGCCGAGCGACCCGGCCCGGCCCCGCGCCGCTCCCGGGGGCCCCGCTCCGCGGCCGCGGCACTCACCGGAGTGGAGCGGCTCGAGGCAGACGGTCAGCGCCAGCCCCGACAGCGCGAGCGCCAGGCGGGCCGGGGGACGCGCCATGGCCGCGGGCAGGCGACAGGTCCCGGCTCGGCTCCTGCGGCCAGAGCAGCAGCGAGCGAGACTCGCGCCGCGGTGCCTCGGTGCGGGGCGCCCAGGGCAGGGGCCAGCGGCGCGGCGCGGCCGCGTCTGCTCCGAGCGGCGGAGCCTGTTAGCGGCCATGTGACAGGAAAGAACAGAAACCAGCGCCCGCCTGCCGCCGCGCCTGGCCCTGCCGGAGCCGTCCCCTTTCGGGCAATCGCGGGACCCGGGGACTCGTTCCCCGCGGGCGGAGTGCGCGTTCCGCAGACGTGGGCGTCGTTCCTAGCTCGGACAGGCCCCCTTTCCTATCAGTGCGACGGAGAGCTCCTGCCGCCCCGTCCCGCTCCAGCGTAGACAGCTGTACTGTACTCCACACCTCGTGCTTTTCTCCGCTGCCTTCGCCGTAGCGCTCTCCACCCCCATGACCTGTTACTGAGCAATTTCTAAAGTTATCCATACAGCGCCACTAAATCCGCCGATGAACTGGAAACCCGCGTCCTTTCTTTGCAACCTGATACGTCTCTGAGTTCCAGCTGTCCGAGACACCTGAGCTGTGCTTGCTCCCGGGAGCCAGGTGAAATTTCAGCTGAGTTCATAGAGCGTTTGACACAAAGCACATGGTTATTTTTCCACAAGATGTTGGGAACAAGCACAGACAAAGCCTCTTTTAGAGACAAAAACGTCAGATGCTTAATTCCATACTAATTGAAACATACACCCCATTACTAAGAGACCATAGCCTATGTTGATCCATTGCCCCCCCCCACATCTCTTGCATACTTGGAGTGTGAAATACACTGTAGCATAGTTAATAGGCGCACTGTTTTGAATGCCTGCTAATTATAATTCCTGGTACAGGAAAACGATTGTTGAACTAGGCTATCCAGAATCCTTTACAAGAAGAGGGGGGGAGTGTCCGGAGAATGAAATCATAGTGGAGTGTCAGCAGCACACCTCAAAGTGTCTGTCTTTCTATTACATCAAAAAATTTCATATGACTGAAAAGATAGAGGACTTGTAGGTGTCAGATGCACACATTAATGCCCCTGAAAGAAAAGCATAGCAGCAAAATGTCCCATACTGGCAAAACTACAGATGTGGAAGAAAAGAAAAGCGTGTAAATCCTATTTGGAGCAGATAGTGCATGGGGTTGTTGCTAATAGTGTAGCTGAAGCTAAACAAGCACATATCCCTTTCCATAAGAGAACCCCAAGATTATGGGTTGTTTAAAAAAAAAAGTAGCACACAGTAAACCAAAAGAGAAAAAGGATCACATTCCACCTGCTACTAGAAAGACACTAGCAGGCCAGCCCATCAATTACTCTAGCATATTTCAATTAGACCATCAGACTAAGAAAGAAAACAAAGTTTCTGCTAAAATCATTTAAACAATTGGCAGTTTCCTGTTAACTAGAACATCACATTATTGGAAACAAGACTCAGTCAGGTTAAATTGCTTATTTTTCTAATTACAGCTTTTATATAAATTCTGAATATACTTGTATATCTTCTGTGCAACACTAAAAGGCCTCTGAACATTTACGGTTCTTTCAGGGGTGAGAGGACAATTTCTGGGTTATAGGATATATATTGCATTGACAAAGCATTTTGGGTCTTCAATTGGAAATATATTCCGAGCGAAATGAGCCCAACTCATGAAGTTTGTAGCTAATTTCCAAAGTTGAATTTTATGGGAAAGCTTGTTATAATTACTTTTTGGCTGTTTGAGATATATGAACAGGGAAAAAGGAATGTGTTTTACCAATTAAACATTTGTTCAGCTATTTATTGCCTTTCGATAACTTGAAGTGTAATACATATCTGACAAGAGTGAAAAAATAGTTTAGAAATAATGTATAATTGAAAATTGACTTCTGAAAAATACAGGATGCAACTTTCCAATAGCCTTTAAAAAAATCCACAATTTTAGTATACATCTTTGGTGCATTATACATTCAAGTAATGTAATGTTCTAAACGTGATCTTCTGGACCCTAGTGTGCCATGGAACCATTTCCCCTTCTGATTACTTCACCGTGTTTGTTTCAATGTGTGAAATATTTATTGCACTTATGGAAATTTAACTTGAGTAAGTACTAAGTAAATACTTTAGTTCTGAAAGATGGTGTTTAGTTCTGGGCACCACATTATTATCTCAAAGGCCCTTCCAGCCCCACATTTCTATGATTATCAGAGAGATCCAGACAATTGCAGCAAATTCAGATCAAGCCAACACAATAATCAGGGTGCTGGAAGACTTGAGTCATGAGAAAAGATTAAAAGGGTTTTTATCTATATGGATTGGTTAAAAGATGTCTTTGGGGACTATCCACTTAATCTATTGTAGGCATTTCTAAGGTGCCCACCACAGTAGTATCTAAGGATTGACTATAACATTCTTTAGCTATTGTGATAAAGTCAGGCCGGCTGGCTTTAAAAGGTTGTACTGGGGCGGGTATGAGGGCCTGAAAGGGTTAAAAACCCTCTGTCTTGCAGGCAGAACAGACTATTGAAGGCACCTGGACCCAAGGAAGGGTGGGGTCAGGGGGTATTTAAACCCTGCTTTTGGTAAAGGAAGAGAAGGGAACAAACACAATGGAAGCTGTGGAGTAGAAATTTCTTCTGCCAGGCTGGGGGATAGAACTCCCCTAAAGCCAGGGTTGATGAGGTAGCTGGTAGTGCCCTATTCCACAAGCAGAGGTAAAGCATGTGACTCAGCAGGGAGAGGCTGCTAGTTTGCTGCACTATTAACACTAGCCACCACAGATGGAGATGAATAAGCCTCAGGATCTGGCCTGAGCTGCAGATGCACAAAAGCAATATGAAGAGACATTACCTTTGATGATTAGCCACTAATGTAGTGTTTCCTAAAGTTACCCCAAAGCTTGATAGATGTAGAACAATGGCAATGTTTCTCCAATGGTAGTCTCCTAATATTGAATGAAAGCATAAGTGGTTTTATTTGCCTGGAGTGGGGTTCATCTTTTAAAACTTTGAGAAACACTGCATAACTTAAGTTGGCGAGTGGTATTGAATTGGGAGCTGTTGTAAATTCTAAAGGGGAGAGAGAAATACTACAAAAGGGCTGAAAAATACCTGCAGAAAATAACAATGAGTTTGAATTTAGAATAATACAGCTGAGAGATCTAGGTAAAAATAATCTACTTCTGGATGATGAAACCCAAGACAGTAATTCTCAAAGAGGCTTAGGTGTGACATATAGCAGTTAATTGTCTAAGAGTCTGCAATGTGGCATGGTTGCAGAAAAGATATGCAATTTTGGGCTGCATGTGCAAAGGCATGAGTATATCTTTTAAAGAGAGAGCCATTTTTTATTTAACAACAAAGTGATGGAGGCTCAGCCACAGGTGTAAGTAAATTGTTCATTTCCACATAGTTCTAGTCTTACTTTGTCAAGCTTAATTTCCCTGCCACTGGATCTGCTTATGCTGTTGTCTGCTAGTTATTAAACAAGACTAGGTTGCATACTAGCCACAGCAGACTTTTTCAGGTAGAAATTCTATCCTACTTTTTTTGTGATGAATTGATTTCATAGTACATATTAAAATGAATTAATTGATTAAACTATAGCTTAGTGTACACTAAACTATAAAGTCTGTCTTATTTCACTGGGGCTAAGGGTCCATTATGGTATAAACAGTTTTCCATCTCAGCCAGAACCACCTCTATATGTCTCATATCCATTCTTCTTTCGGTCTGCAGCAATGCTGGCTTCCTATCCAATATGTGAGATAAAGGCTTTTCTTATTGGCATCTGCAAAGGTTAATGAATATGTCTAATTTATTGAAAGGAATTCTACATCATAGACTGGACTCTGCAGGTTAAGATGGACTTGTATAGAGGCAGCTGGAGCCATTTATTTGAGAGAATCTGTATGTGATAGTAATTCAGAAATCACTTTCTAATGAAGATAATGAGACATACTGGGACACAATTAAATGTCACTGCAAAATGGAGTCCTTAACTAATCACAAACATGAGCTATTGCTACTATACAGACAGAAATTACAATTTGAAGTATTGATTAAGAGTCCTGGGAGAAAATGTTCTTTTCATTTGATGTGAGGGGTCAGAGTAGGGTGTCCTGTTTCAGTTACAAACATAGGGGTGAGGTGGCCCATATGCAAGTGTGCCACAGGAAAGAAATTCTAAGACAATGTGATGACAATGCTGCTTAAGGGGATCAATGCTTCATTTCATGTACCATTTAGAGATTGTACAAATTGGGACCAGCAAAAGCATCCTGGGTAGCCATATTAAGAACTGCAATCCTTTCTATCTGAAAGTCCTTATATAGGCAAGTCTTCCTTTGCCTTCAGTGGCATTTTGCAGATATGAAAGAGCTGTAGAAGCCCAGCATAGACAAACAGTATTTGAATCCATCCATAATACTTATATGTCTCTCATCACCATACCACGTGAGCATCTAATTGTTGGAAGAGGCATTGGGGGACAGTCAAGATCCATGGATTTATGCCTCTAAAACTAAATAGCAATGACATTATTTTTAAGACCTGAATCCTAAGAGAAGGAAAAGTAACATAGCCCTAAGGAAGCCTAAGCCATGAAAGGCTATTTCAGGTGGGGCTACTTTTTCGTATTACAGTCTTAAGCCATATCCACACTAGAGAACTTACAACAGCACAGATAAACTGATGCAGCTGCACTGCTGTAAGATCTCTCATGTAGCTGCTGTGTGCCCACAGGAGAGGGCTCTCCCACCAACATAATTAAACCATCCCCAACAAGCAGCAATAGCTATCTCGGTGGGAGACGCTGTTCACACTGATGCTTCTTTCGGTACAACTGAGGTCGCTCAAGGATGTGTTTTTTCCACACCCCTGAATGACAAAAGTTATACCAGCAAAAGTGGTAATCTAGCTATAGCCTTACTGTAAAACAAGCTTGTGATTGAGGTTAAAATGATCACGGAAATAGAAACGGAGTGTTATTGTCCGTACAGCAGGTTGGCCTCACTGAAGGCCCATCTGTAAAGGAGAAGGTCTGACTGAGGGGAGAGCTTCTTTGGTACAATGTGTGAAAACAGGGAGCAAGGACTGTGTTCTTTTCTCTCTCATTCCAGTAAGAGAAGAAGAAAAGGAAGAAAGCATGTGAAGTCCTCAAATATTAGAAGTTAAATAAGTCTATGAAAGCAAAGGGACTTACAGAGAAGGTCCAATAACAGAACTCCTGTAGCTAACTCAACCTTATGTTTCTACTTAGAGATGACTGAAATCGGAAGTCAAATCACAAAACTCTGAGGCTGATGTCTAGAAGCATTAGTCCTTGCACCTCACACACAAAAGGCCAAATCTGCATCACTAATTCCCATGCACCTGTCTCTGGCATCTCAGCTGAAGAGATGTAAATTAAGGCAGAAATTGACTACTAGAGTACAGCAGAACTCTTCCATGGCAGAAGTTATATTCTAGGTTGCTTGCTGTGGAGAGTCAACTTGCTGTACTTCTGTTGTATGCTGATTACAAACTTCCTATGCTCTGAAGTTGTACGAATTCTTGTTCTGATGTAGTTGAAATCTCAGGATTTTGGCTGAGTTTTTGCTTCCAATTATTTTGTCTGGAAAAAAGATAAAGTAGGAGATGAAACTAATGCTGGACATGAATGTTACAGAGCTATCAGAAAAAATGGATGAGCACCTTGGCAACAGGACTGAATTAGATGGAAAGGTAACATTCTGTATCAATTTTAGAAGAATGCCTCACAGTTCCACTGTTGACTGCGTGTGTGTTCTAACAGTGTGTGTGCTGTCCCAGCTCTGCTCAGATAACTGAGACACCATATCACGATCGGATTATCCAATAAGATCAGAAATCCATTTCAGTAACGAGGGCACCAGGCCAGGTTTATTGCTAATTAAGCACAGTAAGAAGTGCCCTATAATTACTACAAGTACACGTAATACCTGTATTCCTGTGACAATGGTACTGGCTTAGTAAACGGCAAGACTTTCCATTCCTCACTCGGCCAGATAAAGACACTCCCTTTAAGACCTTTTTCATACACTGATACAAACAAGTTGCATATTGCCCCTCTGACATGTGTAGTTACCACCCTCTGATGTGGTACAAGATCACCTTTTAACTTGTACTAGATGGTTCGTTCAAAACATCTCTATCCGTCATATTGTCATTCTCACGGGACAGTAAGACCTCACTATCATTGGGGTATTGGGATATTCTGGTACCTTGCTGGAATGTGCTTGAGGGAGCGTTCTGTACCTAGTGCTTCTTTAGGAATGTGTGTATCAGTTCTGTTTTTGCCAGTTAATGTAAGCCTGCCAGTATTCATAGCATGACTTCTGCTAAATTTGCTTTATAACAGCAGGACTTGACTATTACTATAGCTCAGGCCTCATACCAGGCCTGTTATAGTAGGCTTAATTTCTCAGGCTTTCACTTTCTACTACACAATGCATATCCCAATCGCATTCAAGGATAGACAGCCATCCATCCCATTATTATGCTTTACCAATGACTAGAGCTGAGCAAATTCTTCACAATAACCTAATCAGGAAATGTAGCTCCCTCTCCATTTGCAAGCAACCAGTGATTCTTTCTGAATTTATCAATTTGCAATTGCCCAGCTTTTGTGAAAAAGACTATTCAGTGTATTGAAACTGTTTGATGCAAGTATTCGTGATTTCATCATTTGCTATTAGAACTCTGGCAATGGTCTGCAGGTCACATGGTGTTATTTCTGTTCCCTGACTGGGTAATCTAAGGCTATGTCTAAACTACAAATTACTGTGGTATAATTTATGTTGTTCTGAGGCATGAATAATCCACACCCCTCAGCGACCTTGGTGTCTGTAAGGACAATGCTATGTCAGCGGAACAGTGTCTCCTGCTGTCATAACTGCCACCTCCTGCAGAGACAGGAGATATTAAGCCGTGCAAACTTAATATGAGCTCTTTCCCATCATTTTAGATAATCTTCACCAGAAGCAGGGGCAGCTGTGCCACTGTAGCTGCTGTGAAGAAACTGATGGGGCTTTGATTCTCTCTGGCAGAGTATGGATTGGGACATGACCACCTTATCAGCGAGTAGGGTGAGAGAGTTCACATGATTGAGCAGGAGATTAAATAGACCTAGAGAATTTTGGGACCTGTTAAATACTTTCTTGTTATCCTCTAAACAAGAAAGCCAAAATGCACCGCTCTATGTGTATTTAAATAAAATCTGGATCCCTTCCTGCTAAGGGAAAGATATAAGCCAGATTTATTGGTTGTCTGAGTTTTGCCAATTTTTGTGATTTTATTGATCGTTGTAATGATTCATAGATTGAGTCCAGAAGAGACCAATGTGATCATGAAGGTATAAAACAGGCCGTAGAACTTCCCTGAATGAATTCCTCTTTGAACAAAAGCAGATCTTTTAAAAAAACATCCAATCTTGATTTAAAATTTGCAGAGATGGAGAGTCCATGACAAACCAATTCATGAAATGCTCCAGGGCATAAGCAAGAGACATATATCCAGATACTTAGAGGAAGGCTACAGTATGCATGCTCAGAGGCAGAAACACAGGTGCCTAGGGAACCTTTGCCCAGCAAAACTTAGGCACCAGATGAATAAAGGTGCCTAATGGGTTCAGCAGAAGTCTTGTGGATTGCAGTGGAGTCAAAACTGAGACTTAAGTGCCCAAACTCAAAATTTAGGGGCCTAAATCTGGGATTTATGTAACTAAGTACATTCGTGGATCTGGGCACTCCTCGTGAATTTTGTGTGTGATTCTGTGTCTGAGGACATTGGATTAATTGTGGTATCTACATTGTATGGGAATCTGCATCAATTATGCATGAGGGTTGTGTATAGGGATTCAGTGTTAATTGTATGAGGCAACATTCAATAAGTGCTTTTTGTAGGGAGCAGAATTAAATGGTCTGAGTTGTGGAGAATGCTAGAATTAGTTGAAGTTGAGTGACAGAATCAACTGGTTTGTGTTTTCAGTGATGGGTAGAGCTTTGGTGATGGCTGGAGCTTCAGTGAGTACTGCCATTTATTTTTTCCAATCTCACTTCCCCATAAATTCAATAATGGTGAATGTCTTTTCAAAAGTTAACCATAAAGAATTTTAAATTTTATTAATACTGTTCTTATATCACTCTGTCTGTAGAGCCAGGTGCCATAGTCAAAATGAATCCAAGTGTACATGGCTCAGAAGATGCCACAAATTCTGAACTTGGGGGGGAAATTCCATACTTGTTGGAAAAGAAAACATTTTGCATGCTCATGTATACATAAGCGATTTTAATGTGTATATATATCTGCAGAGAAGATTGGAATGCCTTAAGAAAAATGCAATAGAATTTAACAGAGCAGAAGTCAATAGGGTTCCATATAAGTTACTTTTAAAATATTAGGAAATTGAATAGCAAATTATCACCTTTCTGTAGGATTTTTAACTTACCCTATAGTTTTCTATAGCAGGTATATAATTCTCTGTTAAATTCCACAGAATGGTTAAAAGACCCTCATGATACTGGCAGATTAGGTGCCAGCTCATGCCAATGTCCCTAGGCCTCACTGAACACTAACTATAGCTGGAAACAGTCTGGCTTACCTGTGTGTTAGCATTGATAAATTGGATGTTAAGTTTGTAAGACTGTGTTTAGTGTTTAAATTTGATTAAATGCTTGTAGGAAGCTGAATGTATTTAGGGTTATATATTAGTTACAACATCTATATCCCATGGTATGAAGTTATATTGAGTGTTTGCATTGTAAACCTCTGTAACTATGTAACGTACCAAACAGGAAAGAAGCATTAATTAATGTAAAGTGATGGTTCTGCACACAAGAAGGCCCATTGAAACCAAATTAGCCATTGTGAAACAACAAAGGACGAAGACTTTATTGATTCTCCCCACCATCACCCATGAAGAGGAGACAGGTGCAAACACTTCTTGTCTTTGGTGTGAGAGCTAAGGTGCAATTGACCTGGAGTAAGTGACTGGTCCTTTAGGACTGGGAATAACTGGAATATTGTTGAGATTTTTGGTGTATGGGACATCTTTCACAAACGCAAGTTTGCCTGGGTGGCAAGACAGGTGGGAGTACCCAAGTGGAGTGTCTGCAACTCCCTGCTTAGGAGGCTATAGTGCTTAAGGAGTTCACATGCATTACTTGGTCGGTGAAATCTAAGTATAGAACGCACAAACAATTTGGGATTTGTGCCCTGCCTCTTGACAGTCTGCTCTGAGGTTGGCACTTATGCTTGAGCTACTCCAGACAGCTTGACAATCCTGCAGAAAGAGGATAGTTTCCTATTAAATTCTACTGGATGTTTTACATAGAAACATAGACTCATAGGTCAGAAGGGACCAATATGATCATCTAGTCTGACCTCCTGCACAAGGCAGGCCACAAAACCCTACCCATAAACATTTATAACAACCCCGAACCCATGACTGAGTTATTGAAATCCTCAAAAGTGAGATTTGAAGACCTCAAGCTGCAGGGAATCCACCAGCAAGCGACGCATGCCCCATGCTGCAGAAGAAGGTGAAAAACCTCCGGGGCCCCTGCCAATCTGCCCCAGAGGAAAATTCCTTCCCGACCTTTCATAAGAGATCTTAAGAAGCATGTCCAACGTTGATGTATTTGTGACTAGAGAGGAAGAGAAATGGTCAAAGGTGCATGATAAATTATGAAACCATGTCACAAGTTGTAGAACCACCTGAAAATGTATCACTTCGGTGTCACCACCATGCTTGTTTTGAAATGACACTTTTGAAGTATGTAGAACAAAATATCCAAAAGAAATTAAAATATTCTGACTAAAAATCCTTTCCCCTCTCAGTTGTTCAGGAATCAGTTTGTTTTGATTTCATAGCCCCAATAGAGCTACAGTAATCCACATAGTCCTTCAGCAAAAGCAGGAAAGACATGATATTTGTAATGTAGGAAACAAGCAGAAAAAATTATTTCAGGCCTTCTTCCTTCACAATAAAGGAGTAAAGAAAGCAAAAGCCTATTTCTTTCCTTTGCAGATCACTTCTAGCAACTTACTAGAATGATTACTTACCTCTTCTATTTCTGCACAACAGGAAGATTAGAACCACCAGTATCACAAAGCCAAGAATTCCAAATATACAGCCAAAGAGAACTGCTTGGTTATTATCTGCAAAAGGGGAAAGAGAAAACTAGTGGAACTGCGTGACATTTGTCTTTCACATGTGTTCCTGGCCACCAACACCAGGCAGCCACCAACTCACTAAACTCAACCACCAAAATTAGACTACAATATTGCAACCCTTGGAAAACTACACTATTGCATGCCACAGGCAGAGAATAAGAGTGACTGAGGAAAACCAACACCCACAGCCACTACAATGGCAGGGAATTTATTAAGTGAGATATACCCAAAAGGTTCCTGGCAAGCAACTTGTATTTGAATATGGTTATGAGTGACAGCTTCCAAGATGTTGTAAACATACTGCTATTTTTTTTTTAATCTGGTAGAGCCCACTGAACTATAGGGATTTACAGAAATTCCTCATGCTGAATGTCAGAGCAGATGGCTGATGCCCAATCCAATCCAACTAACATTAGCTATACTTACTGGTGGAGACAAGGTGTATTAAATAATTTACCACTACCTTATGATGAGGTGACATGTATGGAAAACAGAAGGAAGCTGATAGTGAAGAAATTTCACAAATATGAAGAGATTGATATTCACAATGAGTTCTTTTGGCCAAGTGAATTAAGCAGTCTTGATGACACCTTTTGCTTGGCAGTGACCAATTCTACAAGAGATTTCATGCCTAAGAATGTTTGAATTGATCCAAGTCCATTTACTGTGTGTAAACCTGATAAAACTGGAGAATCACTGGTGGGGAACAGAAGTACTAGAAAAGAAACTGTGCGGCAGCGCAAAACAGCTGCTAGTGCCCCTCCTCCTCCAAGTGAGGAAGCAGTGACAAGTAGTTCTGAGGGTGATTCTGGGACTGACAAAGAAGATGAGGGAGCTGTTTCTCAGCATTCAACTCCAGTAAAGATGACAGATGCAGGAGATAATATAAAAATAACAGAGAGCATAGTTCAGTCCATGAAAGATGTATGTGGGATTAACCTCTCAGATGTTCATTCCGAGAAGGACCTCACAATAAAAAAAATTTAGCTGAGCTTAGTCCTGATTTGAGCAGCGGGTTGGACTAGATGACCTCCTGTGGTCCCTTCCAACTCTAAAATTCTATGATTCTAATGTTTAAATAGCGTGAACCTACAGAGTTAGATATAGACTTTGAACCCCCAGATCTTCAACATACCTTTCAGTTCATCAACATGAACAAAATGGATGACCTCTTCCCAAATAGGGATGGAAAGCGAGCCAGAGCAGAGAGACCACAAGCATGGTAGATACCTGGCAAGACCCATCCAGTTGGCAACAGAGCAGCCATCACCATCCATGAGATAAGTGTCTGGGTTAGTGTTTGTGGTCATTGCAGCGCTCCAGGCAGGGAGTTTCCATTGGCTGCAGCTTGTAAGAAAAGGGTCGTTCTTAGCTGTGGCTACGAGGAAGACACAGTCCCCTTTTCAGGGGCTACCCATCTCCCTCTAGCTGGGAGGGGTGTGTTCTCCCAGCAGAAGGATGGATCCAGGAGCGTGACACCAGGTGCTGAGTTCCTTTCCTTCCTCTGCTGTTTCTCTCTCTCTCGTCTTGTCTATTGTGTTGGCCAACACACTCTCTTTATTTCCTTGCCTCTCCCTTCATAAGACAAGGGTGGGTGTATTGGGTCTGCATCCACAGAAGCTTGTTCTCCAGAGCCTGTAAGATGTAGGAGGGAGTGGGGATCATTTTGGATGCCTGGTGGTCCGGGTGGAGGTGGGGTGATCAGCCAAGAGAGCCATCTGCATTCTCAATCTCTTTTCATCCATCGGGGTGATGTAGAGTGGAGGGAGGCAGGGGAGAACAGGATCTTATGCACCAATCAAGCTATTGGCAGTGCTGGCTCATGCTTGGCTTATTTGCTGTGCCTGCAAATAAGGAATCTTGGAGGAATCGTCCAAGAGGCCCAGCCGGAGGAGAAGCTGGAAGAAGGGGACCTGTGAAGCCTGGGCGTGCATCTAAGCAGTGATGAGCAGTCCACCTTTTTCTGCCTTCCGATTCATTGGCTCTGAGTCATAGAATCATAGAATATTAGAGTTGGAAGGGACCTCAGAGGTCATCTAGTCCAACCCCCTGCTCAAAGCAGGACTATCCTCAGGTAAATCATCCAGGCGAGGGTTTTGTCAAGCTGCAGCTTAAAAACCTCTAAAGATGGAGATGCCACCACCTCCCTAGGTAACCCATTCCAATGCTTCACCACTCTCCTAGTGAAAAAATTTTCCTAATGTCCAACGTAGACCACCCCCACTGCAACTTGAGACCGTTGCTCCTTGTTCTGTCATCTGCCACCAATGAGAACAGTCTAGCTCCATCCTCCCTGGAACCCCCTTTCAGATAGTTAAAGGCTGCTATCAAATCCCCCCTCATTCTTCTCTTCTGCAGACTAAACAGGCCTAGTTCTTTCAGCCTCTCTTCATAAGTCTTGTGCTTCAGCCCCCTAATAGTTTTTGTTTTCCTCTGCTGGACTCTCTTCAACTTGTCCACATCCTTTTTGTAGTGGGGGGCCTAAAACTGGACACAGTACTCCAAATGCGGCCTCACCAATGCCGGATAGAGGGGAATAATCACTTCCAGCAATCTGCTGGCAATGCTCTTACTAATGCAACCCAATGTGCCATTAGTCTTCTTGGCAACCAGGACACACTGCTGACTAATATCCAGCTTCTTATCCACTGTAACGCCCAGATCCTTTTCTGCAGAACTGCTGCCTAGCTCGTCGGTCCCCAGTCTGTAACTGTGCATGGGGATTCTTCTGTCCTAAGTGCAGGACTCTGCACTGGTCCTTGTTGTACCTCATCAGATTTCTTTTGGCCCAATCCTCCAATTTGTTTAGGTCCTTCTGTATCCTATCCCTCCCTTCCAGGGTATCTACCACTCCCACTAGTTTAGTGTCATCTGCAAACTTGCTGAGGGTGCAATCTACCCCATCTTCCAGATCATTAATGAAGATGTTGAACAAAACCGGCCCCAGGACCGACCCCTGGGGCACTCCATTTGTGACCGGCTGCCAGCTAGACATGGAGCCATTGATCGCTACTCGTTGAGCCCTTTGCTCTAGCCAGTTCTCTATCCGTTTTATAGTCCATTCATCCAACCCATACTTTTTTAACTTGCTGATAAGAATACTATGGGAGACCGTCTCAAAAGCCTTATTAAAGTCAAGGTGTATAACGTCCACCACTTTTCCCTCATCCACAGAACCAGTCACCTCTTCATAGAAAGCAATCAGTTTGGTCAGGCATGACTTGCCCTTGGTGAATCCATGTTGACTGCTCCTGATCACCTTCCTCTCTTTTAAGTGCCTTAAAATGGATTCCTTGAGGACCTGCTCCATGATTTTTCCAGGGACTGAGGTGAGGCTGACCGGCCTATAGTTCTCTGGATCCTCTTTCTTCCCTTTCATGAAGATGGGCACTATATTTGCCTTTTTCCAGTCATCAGGGACTTCCTACTGTTGCCACAAGCTTTCAAAGATAATAGCCAATGGCTCTGAAATCACATCAGCTAACTCCCTCAGCACCCTTGGGTGCATTGCATCTGGCCCCATGGACTTGTGTATGTCCAATCTTTCTAAATAGTCCTGGACCTGTTCCTTCAGCACTGTGGGATGTTCACCTCCTCCCTATTCTGTGCTGCCCAGTGCAGTAGTCTGGGAGCTGATCTTGTCTGTGGAGACAGAGGCAAAAAAGGCATTGAGTACCTCAGTTTTCTCCACATCCTCTGTCACTAGGTTGCCTCCCCCATTCTGTAAGGAGCCCCCACTTTCCTTAATCTTCCTCTTGTTGCTAACACACCTGTAGAAACCCTTCTTGTTCCCCTTCACATCCCTTGCTAGCTGCAACTCCAATTGCGCTTTTGCCTTCCTGATTTCATTCCTATATGTTCGAGCAGTATTTTTACAATCCTCCCTAGTCATCTGACCAAGCTTCCACTTCTTGTAAGCTTCTTTTTTGTGTTTAAGCTCACCAATGACGTCTTTGTTAAGCCAAGCTGGTCACCTACCACATTTGCTATTCTTTCTGCACATCGGGATGGTTTGTTCCTGTGCCCTCAATAAGGTTTCTTTAAAATACAGCCAGCTCTCTTGGATTCCTTTCCTCCTCATATTAGCCTCCCAGGAGATCCTACCCATCAGCTCCCTGAGGCAGTCATAGCACTGTATTCCTCATCTGTACCTCCTCTAGGTTTCTTTAGTGGCCCTGCGCATCCTCATTAGGAACTGGGCTCGGTGGGATTAAGAGCAGCCAGAGGGACTATAGTGTCCTGTGCAGAGTGACTATTCTGAGGGCTGGGGCATTATGGCAACCGGCCACCCAGAGTCACTGCTGCTCCGGGACAGCTGCGCTCTGTGCATTTCCTGAGTGAGGCCCCTAAGAGAAATGTCTGCTAAGGGCTGAATAGAGAATGATGCTTCCCTTCTGCTGGGGCTTGGTTTCTAGGGCCCAGTCTACACTTACCTTTGCGATTCAGCGGCAGTCAACGGGAGATACACAAGTGACATAAATCACTTGCGTATCTCCCGTCGACTTTGCAGTGTCTCCTCTGCGCGGCGTCCGCACTGCGCTGCCTCCAAGGGAACAGCGCTCCCTGGGATGCAGCGCTACGCTGCTTACCGAGGTGGTTTTCCTGCGTCACTTCCTGGATCGACTGAGCGCGTCTATACAGACAGCTCAGTCGATCCAGAGCAATCGATGTGATGGCAGCGAATTTGCCGCCGTCAGTGTAGACCCAGCCTAAGAAAAGGTTACTTGCTGTGCTTGCAGGGGAATCGTCCCGGAGGCCCAGCTGGAGGAGAAGGTGGAAGAAGTGCATCTGCGCAGACAGGACATCCTTCTAGTCAGAGATGATGTAACGAACGTACAGCACTGAGCCCTGCAGGAGGGCAGTTCCTGGGGTCGCATCTGGGACTGGGAGTGTTTGCGAGAAGTCAGTCAATGGAGCAGCTGACCAGAAGCGCCCCTTTGCCAGGTAAGGCGCCGATGACTTGCTGGAGGCTGGACGTGGGCTGACCCGGGAATGGGTGGTTCACACGGCAAAGTGGGGTAAATCGGGGCCCTGGAGTGAGGAATTGGGATGACACAGCTGCACACTGGGCTAGATTGCAGAGGGGGAATGTCACACTCATGAGCATCCAGGTCTGTAGCAATGTGACTCCTCTGCGGGCTGATGCTGTGGGGTGCTTTCAGATTGTATCTGTCAATGCATAATGGTCAAGGGGCTGGATATACAAGATGAAGAGCCTACATGGCATTGCAGACTGACGACAACTTTCTTGTTTCTTCCTGTTTGATACCAAGGTGACAAAAGTTGAGAGGCAGAGTCCAACCCTGAGGGGAGTTGGAAAGCGAGCCAGAGCAGTAAGACCACGGACATCGTGGGTGCCGGGCAAGACCCATCTGGCTGGGAACGGAGCATCCGTGAGATGAGTGTCTGGTTTGGTGAGGGCTTTGTGGTCACGATAGCACCCCAGGCAGGGAGTTGCCATTGGCTGCGGCTTGTAAGAAAAGGGTCGTTAGTAGCGGTGGCTCGGAGGAAGACACAGTCCCCCTTTTCGGGGGTTGCTCATCTCTCTGTGTCGGGGAGTGGTGTGTTCTCCCAGCTGAAGGTTGGAGTCAGGAGTGTGACACCAGGTGCTGAGTTCCTTTCCCACTTGTTCCTACGCAGTCCCCGCTCTGGTGCCTTGTACGTTACCGGTGTTGTTTCATCGCCAGTCTCCCCGGTCTTCTCTCTCTGGTGTTTGTCGATGTCGGCCTTTGCCTTTCAGCTGGATTTTCCCAATTTAACAGCTGCCTGCCTGTGGGCCTGATTTAAACGGTGTTGCAGATTGTGCTGGTATGTATCCCTTTTTATTCCCTGCAGTTGAGTGGCCCTTGCCAGATCCGATGGTCTGGCAATCGCATATTTGGGTCTGTCCTCCCCTCCAAGGGTGTTTGATCAGTAGACGTGGCAGGTGTCGCCCTTTAGAATTTCAAGGCGTGAGGGCGTCCCAGTCACGCCCGTCGCCATGGACTAGTTTCCTCCCCATTATCTTTGTAGTCCGATGGGTTCGTTCCCCCATCCCCGATGGCCGGGGTCTATATGGGACGTGTCGTCTCTGCGGGACTTCCCTCAATTTGAGGCAGTTCTAAAAGAACTGTCGGGTAAAGCGTGATCCCTGATTTGAGTCCGCCTTTGTGTGGATCCCCCGTGGAGAGAAGACGTGTTCTACCGGGACCCTGGCTGTGGATTTGGCGGTATTGGGTTTTAAAAGAAGTGCCCCTAGCCACATTGAAAAAGGATCGACAACCACTCTCAGATACCGGTTGCCTCTCTGGGTCCTTAGCAGAGGACCTACGAAGTCAGTCTGCAAGGCCATCCAGGGGCCTTCCTAGACCTGATTTTTTTTAAGGGCGCGTTGCTTATGGACGGAGTGGGATTGGTTTGAACACATGCCGGACGGTTGTCACGGTATTGCTCCACATCCATCCTCGGGGGCCAGGCCTCGCCTCGGTGCAGTTCTCAACTTCCAGGGGCGTACCCGTGTTAGCCAATGCTCACACTGATAGGCAAATTTGGAGAATTATCATTTGATGTTCTCTTAATAAAAGCTGATAAAAACAAATAACTGATGCAAACTGAATCGTGAAATGGGTAACGGATGGCATTATGGTCTTATTTTGGAGACTACGGGATGCTTTGGACTAATAGACTCACACCCTTCCCTGACAACCTGGTTGAGAGAGATGTGCGGTTCCTTGACGCTTGAGTAGAGGGGTGCAGCGCTAAGCGGTGCTTGAGACCTAAGAGTGATAAGGCTCGGACTAACACTGCCACTAATCCTAAGACAAAGGAAGGAATCTTAACACACGGACTAAAAGGAGCTTCAAGCGGGAGTAGCTGACGATCGCCCCGGGTGACGTGACATTCCCCTTTTTATTCCCTGCGCAATATGTGTCCTCCTAGGTCCAAACTTGGATTCTTCACCCCCAAATTAATAGGGTGCGTGTATTCTCTAGGCTAGCAGGTTCGTGTGTATGAATGACAGATCCTCGTCCTTTTCTCTCCTTTGGTCTTTCTGGCCCTGATGTGGGGCCTGTGCTTTATGGTAGTGGTGGCTGGTTTTCCAGGGACCCGCTTGCCCAGCCCTGAAATGTGGCCACCTCTGGGGTGGGATGGCTGGTTCTTGATTCTA
>ML675641.1:0-26493 GCA_007922155.1 Mesoclemmys tuberculata
TTTCTATAAATATACTAGTTCGATACAAAGCCTAATATTAACTACAATATATCATACTCACTAAGCCTGGAGACTTAAGCAGTTACTCAGAAATCTGTTTTCAGGAATGGCTTTCTTCAGGGGCCCTGCTATGAAGTCAGTTGACCCTCTGGTGAAACCGGCAGCACCTCCCACGGAGTCAGGTGTTGATGGAGCGCCCCCCTTTGTCTAAGTGGTAACTTCTTATACCCTTCCATAAACAACCTTCACCTAATTTTCTCTCTCTCATAATCATATTTGCTAATTACCTAGATTGGGTTTCACCCTTAACTACATTCCATTCTCACCATAATAATTGGGGTCATGAAAGCAAGATCTGGTGATAGGAGGGGTGGAGTAAAAGTATGCCCCTTGACAATAAAACAGTGTATCCCCAGACGTTCCAGATGTTTGATCCCCAGACGTTTGTTCCCATCACCGTTATCTGTGTGCAGCTGCAAGCAACACAGTATCTGTATTTTGTCTTATTGTATGCTGTGCTATGCAGAAACTGAGACATCTATGAAGTTATTCAGTCTGTACCAACTAGAAGATGTCATGCTACAGGGGTAGGAATAGCCAAGCAAGCAACTGAAGCTGTGCTAGGCCTGTAGGTCAGTGGTCAAGCAACTCAAATTGTAGTGGGCCTCCAACAGGTGGGAGGAATTCATCTGCCACCCAGCCTCCACCATCAGGCTAGAGCTCTTGACCCAGTTGCCCCGGGTGGAGGAGACTGCCTAGTAGAAGGCCAGGCAGGCCTCCAGCTGCACCAGGCCCCCCAGGTCCTGGACCTCAAGGAATACATTGTTGGTGTACACTGACAGGACAGGCCTCATCTCTGGCTCATGTAGCACAAACCTTGTCAGAGGAGAGAGAGGAAGGGCTCAATGGCCAGAGCATACAGCTGGCCCGACAGCGGGCAGCCTTGATGGACACCTCTCCTGAAGGTCATCGGTTTGGTAAGGGTCCAGTTGAGTTTGACCGGGCACTCTGCGAAGGCGTAGAACACCCAGAGAAAACCCGTGAAGCGGGGCCCAAAGCTGAATGCCTGCAAGGTACCCAGGAGATACCTGTGGTCCATCCTGTCGAACACTTACTCCTGGTCCAGAGACAGAAGGGCGAATGACAGACCATCCCTACAACCAAGCTCCAGGTGGTCCCATACCAGATAGAGATTATTGAAGATGGTGAGGCCCGGGATGGTGTAGATCTGGTTGGGATGGACCTTATCCTGCAGTATGGATCCCAGCCTCAGCAATATGGCCTTGGCCACAATTTTATAGTCTGTGCCAAGGAGCGAGATGGGACCCCAATTCCAAATGTTGTGGAGGTCCCACTTTTTGGGCAGCAGGGCGAGCATGGCTTGCCTGCACAAGATGGAGAGCACTCCACTGTTCTCGTACTTGGCCCAAAGGGTGGCAAGGTCTGGGCTGAGGACATCCCGGTACACACGGTAGAATTCAATGGTCTGGCATTCCATGCGTTGGGGTTGTTTAAGAGGATCTGACAAGAGCCATTTGGAACTGGTCACAGAATAAAGCAGATTTTTTGCAAGCTCCTTAAGCATTGACCAAGGGGATCAGGAGGGAAGTGCCCTAAAACCTCCAGAGACCATCTGCTGCTCACAGACAGGGAAAAAATGGTAGGGGAAGTAGAAGTGGATGGTAACCTGGGCAGCAGTGACCATGAGATGGTTGAGTAGAGGATTCTGATAAAAGGAAGAAAGGAGAACAGCAGGATATGGACTATGGACTTCAGAAAAGCAGACTTTGACTCCTTCAGGGAGCTGATGGGCAGGATCCCATGAGAAGCTATTATGAGGGGAAAAGAAATGCAAGAGAGCTGGTTGTATTTTAGAGAAACCATACTGAGGACACAGGAAGAAACCCTGATGCGCAGAGAGAATAGCAAATATGGCAGACAACAAGCTTGGCTTAACAAAGAAGTCTTTGGTGAGCTTAAACACAAAAAGGAAGCCTACAGGAAATAGAAGCTTGGACAGATGACTAGGGAGGAGTATAAAAATACTGCTCAAGCATGCAGGAATGAAAATAGGAAGGCCAAAGAACAATTGGAATTACAGCTAGCAAAGCATACGAAGGGGAACAAGGTACAGGTATGTTAGCAACAAGAATATGGTCAGGGGAAGTGGGCCCCTTAGTGAATAGGGGAGGCAACGTAGTGACAGATGATGTGGAAAAAGCTGAAGTACTTAATATTTTTTTTGGCTCTGTCTTCACAGACAAGGTCAGCTCCCAGACTACTGCACTGGGCATCACAGAATAGGGAGAAGGTGAGCAGCACTCACTGCTGAAAGAATGGGTTCAGGAATATTTAGAAAGGCTGGACATGCACAAGTAAATGGGGCCAGATGCAATGCATGCCAGGGTGCTGAGGGAGTTGGCTGATGTGATTGTAGAGCCATTGGCCATTATCTTTGAAAACTCGGGGCGATTGGGGGTGGCCCCAGATGATTAGAAAAAAATATAATGCTCATTTTTGAAAAAGGGAAGGAAGCCAATTTGGTGAGCCTCACCTCACTGGTGAGCCTCACCTCAGTCCCTGGAAAAATCATGGATCAGGTCCTTAATTAATCTATTTTGAGGAACTTGGAAGACAGGAAGGTGATCAGGAACAGTCAGCATGGATTCACCAAGGGCAAATCATGTCTGATCAACCTGACTTCTTTCTATGATGAGATGACTGACTCTGGATATGGGGAAAGTGGTGAACATAATATACCTTGGTTTAGCAAAGCTTTTGATATAGTCTCCCACAGTATTCTTATCAGCAAATTAAAGAAGTATGGGTTGGATGAATGAACTATAAGATGGATAGAAAGCTGGCCAGATCATTGGGATAAAAGAGTAGTGATCAATGGCTCGATGTCTAGATTGGCAACCAGTAAGAAATGGAGTGCCCCAGAGGTTGGTGCTGGGACTGGGTTTGTTCAATATTTTCATTAATGATCTGGAGGATAGGGTATATTTCACGCTCAGCAACTTTTTAGATGACACTCAGCTGGGGGAAGTGGTAGATATGCTGGAGGGCAAGGATAGGATACAGTTTGACTTAGACAAATTAGAGGATTGGGCCAAAAGAAATCTGATGAGGTTCAAGAAAGACAAGTGCAGAGTCCTGCACCTACGCTGGAAGAATCACAGGCACTTCTACATATTGGGGACTGACTGGCTAAGCAGCAGTTCCGCAGAAAAGGATCTGGGTGTTACAGTGGACACAAGGCCTGATATGAATCAACAGTGTGCCCTTATTGCTGTTAAGCAAATGAAATTCTTCTCCGGAGTATCCAGCAACACAAATAATACTAAGCAATTTATTTAGCAACGCGTTGGGAAGAGCTCATTAAGCAACTTCAAAGTACAATTATTTGAGCAATTTCTTAAATATATTGCACTCATCAAGATAGACTAAACTAGTTTAAACTAAGTACCAAAAACAGTTCTTTGCAACTTGGGGAAAATAACTCCATATATGGTGGGGAGGGGAAGGTGAGGGGAAGAGGGTTTCAACAGATAAGGAAATTATGTTTTAAGGGGCATGAATACGTATACAAGATGGAAGGCAGGGGCACAGTGAGGATTATGTGATAACATGTAGTAACAGCACAAAATATGGCTTGTTTCCTCTTTATTGACAAAGCCCTGGATGGGATAATTTAGTTGAGGTTGTTTCTGCTTTGAGCAGGGGGTTGGAATTGATGGCTTCCTGAGGTCACTTTCAACTCTAATCTCCTATGATTCTCTCCCACATGACCAGTGCCCTCAGCTACTTCAATGAGAAAATGCTTCATGTTGCTCAGGAGTAACCCCTTCTGGCCACTTGAATTGCTGCCATGAAGGATTCAAGATCCAGTCACTTTTTTCTTAAAAGCAAGGAGCACAAAACAGTGCAAAGAAAAGAGTTGTGTGGGCTAGGCATAAAGAACTCTTCCTCTCTGTGTAACATTCAGAATAATGTAGTCCAGTGCTGTGTGGTACGGCGGGCTTCCCCTGATATTAATGCTCATGTTTTGCGTTCGAACTATAATAAAACACTTGGCTGATTCTGGAATCTCTTTACTGTGGAGGAGTGGAAGGGATGAGGGTGACAGAAACATAAGAGAGACAAGGTGGATGAGGTAATATTTTTTTATTGGACTAACTTCTGTTGATGAGTTTGTCTCGCTAATATCTGGGACTGACACAGCTACAACAACACTGCATACAAGAACAGTTAAGTTTGGAGGGGCTGGGTTATGAAGAACTGAATTAAGAAGACAAAGGGCTGGTGATAGAGGCTGGCCTGGTAGGACCCACTATCACAACACTCCCCAGTGTAAGAGCCTCTTTTCAGTTTCTAATAAGTTTTCTCAGTTGTAACTGTCTGAGCTAAAATTTTCCATGCTAAGTGTTTACCTCAGCCTCAATTCTGGTGAAATTTTCAGTTAAAATAGTTCATCCATTTCCAAGAATAAGTTTAGGGAAAATATTGTTTGGCACATAAAAAATTCTGGGGACCTTTTCTTTGAGAAGCTTGAGAACAGGGACTTGGAATTTGGCAGACAGATGGCCTTTGTGGCAGGGCAATTGCCTTTTGCAATTGTCAGGAAAATCCACCAAGGTTGGCCAAGTTATAGACAATTTGTATATGGTCAGTAGAGACTGGCTAGAGCTTCATAGATAAAATCTCCAGATAATCCACCCACACTGTCCATACTCCACCCGAGTTTCAGGGGACTGAGCAGGACTTTCCTTGCAATTGCTGCTGCAGGATGGGGATGTGGCTGGTCACTGAAACTGAGAGCAGGGAGCCTATCTCTCCTCTGCTCTCAATAACCTTCTATGTTGACCCAGGCAGTAAGGAAAAGGAGGCTGTTAGATTTGAGTGCAGAGGAGACAAGAGCCGGACCTGGACATGGCAGGAGTGGAAGAAGAAGCCTGCAGGGGAGACTGGGAGTTGGGGTGAAGGTGGAGACAGCCAAGGGCTGAGCAAGGCCAGTGGGAATCAGAGGGACAGAGGAGATTGGGAATGGTTACAAAAAGACACTCGGATGGGAAACCAGCTGAGGGAACTGTGACTGGCTGGGCAAAGACACTTGGATTGTGGGCAGGGATACAGAAGCCACTGGGACTCATTTGGCAAGGAGACAAGTGCTGGTTCCTGAGTATGAAGAATTTGTGACTGGTTGGGCAAGGAGAATAGGTCCTGGGACCAAGTGGGGTGGGTGGAGGAGCTGGTAGCAGAGGGGACACAGATCTGACAAGGAGTAGGGTACAGGGAGAGGACTGGGACTGGCTGGACCAAAAGACTGGGACAAGGAGTTGTGTGGACACAAGAAGTCCAGGAAAATAGTGGGAATGGAAAATATGGAAGGGAGCCCGAGTGAAGGTAGACCAGGTGCCAGGGTGGGGAAATGGAGGAGAAAGAGTGAAGACAAGGAGCTAAAAGTGGAATGGGGACAGTGGCTGGCTGAGCAAGCAGACTGGAGTGGAGGAATTTCAGATATGGGAGAAACTTGGAATGTTTGGGCAAAGGGAGTGGCAATGCAGGAGGAGGCTTGGAGTCAGGGAGGGGAAATACTGGGAGTGGGATGGGGAGACTAGGACTGGCTGGGCCAGGCTTTTACCACTAAGGTAAGAAGACTGAGGCATGGGGACTGCATTTGACTAGGAGAATGGGACACTGAGGTGAGGAGCCAATTTGGGGGTGGGAGATAAGGGAGAAGGGGTCAAGTTGAGGGGAACAGGTGAAGGAGTCTTTGTGCATTAGAGTGCACACTGTCTGCAAATATCAGTGAAAGTCGCTGGCAAAGTGTCTCAGCCCCCTGTAGTGGTGTCCACATAGAGGATAACAACCTATTAGTGCTATCAGTTTCTTTATTATCTGAAATGGGAGAGGTCAGTGTGGAGGAGCTAAAGGTCCCAACCCTGCTGCTAAGCCAAATTAGCGTGGATATTATGTCATGTGATGGAATTTGTGTTTTTCAGTTTTCCCTTTCAAAACCCTAGGAAATTACCAAAAATGACATCAATGTTAGGAATTGTGAAAAATAAAGTAGTCCAGGTAAAATTAATATTCTTTTTATGTAGTTTATTGTGTATAATTTAATGTAATGGAGAGGGAGAAGTCAGGTGAGTAACCGAAGGAAGGAGGAGATGGGGCAGAATGACAGATCAGAAAGCTGATTTTAGTGGTAGCATTTCGAACTGACTGCAGGGGGAGCAATACGGGTGCCTACAATCTCAGAGTAGAGGAGGTTGTGATTGTCAAGACGGGGGATAAAAGCCTGGATGAGCGTTCAGCTGAGTGGATGAAGGAAACCACATTTTAGGAAGTGTCTAAAATGGAGCTTAAAAGTGACTAAGAAGGAGTTCTGCCCTCAGCCCATCATTGCTATGTGATGAACACAACATTCCCCTTGCTTCCCTTGGCAGGGGGCCAGCCCAAAAGGAAAGCTATTTCCATATGCAATGACTCTGGAATAATCAGGGAGAAGCAGGTGTTTGTGACACATACTGGGGCACAATTCAGATGTAGCTCCCCTCTCCACCCTGTTACGTTTTTAATGCAATCTGTGCATAGGTTTTTATGGGCAGGCCTAGGTTCTTATGGATCCCGCCACCCATTCAGCAGAGTGCATCTGCTTCTTTCCTCCACCTATGAATTTAATTGGCAGTGCTTCCATCTCCGTCACTCCTTGCTGGTAAGGCCACCGGGGCACCTTGGGAAGAAAATTCTAACCACAGGAGAACTCCTACTTACTTACCAGATAATTGGAGACTCCAAAGGAATAATGCAAACACATACAATATATTCCACACAGCCATCATATTAAACAGTAGATAAATATAACATAATAGGGTAAAACACTACTCTTAGGATCATCAGTCATGTGAGCTGGTGTAACAATTGTAAAATTAGTGCCCCATTGGTACACGTATTTTTTTGGAGTCCTTGATGATCTGTGACCACAATATCTTCTGGGCAGTGGTTTAGCGGTGTGGCTGACTGGGTTCAGCGGAACCCAAAAGACTCACATTTGGGATAAGGGGGTCAGTCCCCCTGTAGGTTTAATAGGCAGCAGATTATCAAAATCCCCAAAATCCTTACTTCCTGGCTTGAGGATGCCATTTTAGAGTAGGTGTTCCACAAACAATTTTCCTGACTAACAGATGGTGTATTCACATGCCCCAGGAATGATTCTCAGGGTCAGAGATGATTCTGGACTCCTTTATCACTGCAGAGGGGCTGGTCTCTGCTGGCAGAGATCCTTTTGCTGCAGGTTTCAGGCTGTTTCTGGTCCCAGAATTTCCCCTCAACACCGAGGGTTGCAGTGCTCAAGGGGAAGATTACAAAACTACACCAAAAGTCCAAACATCAGTCTGTCTTGATTCCCCGTCACTGAGCTACCAGCACATGGTTTCCCAGGACTCCAGGTAATCTTCTTGTGGGTTATACAGACTAGTCGAGGGCTGTGTGTCCCCTGTCCTGTAAACTAGGGTTCCCTTTACACTACCTTGATGCTGTAGCCTCCAATCTGGACTGCTCACAAACAGCCTCTGGCATGTGAGTCACCCACCCCCAGGTATGTTTGTGGGTGCTGCAGCCAGGCAGCCATACCTTGGCTCTTACAAATGCACCCGCAGTCCCACAACTTTCCCCAGAAATGTTTAACCCCCCCACCTTTCTGCATCCCTCCCTTGCCAGTGAGTGTCAGGTCCGTCCCCTGGGTGCAGGAATGTGGCATTGAACTATTGCTCCCCTGTGTAGCTGACGCCAGGCCAATGAAAAGAACCCCAACTTTCCTCACAAGTTGTTCTGATCCCCAGCGCTCCTAGTCATTCACCAGCTTCTCCTCCTTTGCAATTAGAGGAACTACCATGCAGTCCCAGGCCATCCTTAGCCCGCTCCTCTCCTTCTGTCTCCAAGAGGACAGAACACTGTCCACAGTTTCATGGTGCCCAGTGGGAGCACATGGGGAGCTCAGGCATTGTGCCCCAGAGATTATTTCAATTCATTATCTCTGGTAGTAACATTCTTCCCCCTCTTTGCCTGTTCCCCTCTATGTAAATCACCAGGTCTCATACGAGGACCCTGTTTTATGATAATGTGTATCTAGGTTTTTGATTCCTTCCTTCCTTCCTTCCTGACCCCTTCAGCCAGGCCTCAATGCAGGGATCTTTGGAATTTACTACATGAGGGGAAGCAGGTTGCCCCAGAGCTGAGGCTCAGAAGGGACAATTACAGGCATTTTCTACCCAGCTGGATGCAAGTGGCTTATCTTTGCTCACAGATAGAGACTTCCATTGAAGCAGAAAGGCTCAGGACCTCCAGTAGCTGAATAATGGGGAGTCATTCTGGGTATTTCCACAACAGAAAAGAAGTGCAATTTTTTAAAAACCTATATCTTGGTCAAATTTGGGCAGATTTTCATAAGGACTGCAAAAGGAAAATTCCTGATATAATGGCCATTTCTCTTTCAAATTTTAAGCCCATACTTTGAGGCTTGGTCTACACTTACCCTGGTGATTTGGCGGCAGTCGACGGAAGATACACAAACTATGCAGAAAACGACCCCAATTATTATGGTGAGAATGGAATGTAGTTAAGGGTGAAACCCAATATAGGTAATTAGCATATATGATAATGAGAGAGATAATTAGGTAAAGGTTTTTTATGGAAGGGTATAAGAAGCCATCATTAGGACAAAGCAGGGCGCTCCAGCAATACCTGACTTTGCAGGAGGTGCTGCCGGTTGGATCAGAGGATCCACTGACTCCTTGGCAGGGGCCCCTGAGGAAAACCATTCCTGTATACAGCCTTTTGAATAACTGCTTAGCTCTTCAGGCTTAGTGGGTATGATATATTGTAGTTACTTTTAGGCTTTGTATCTAACTAGTATATTTATAGAAAACCTGCACATTAAACCTTATTGATCTGCGAATCAGGTGTACCGTGTCTCACTGGTATCCACACAGATAACAAAGTGTCCAGAATCAACAATTGGCATCTGTGTTGGGCTTGATCAGCTGTGAGTGAGACAATTTTTGAGGTGCACAGTGCAAGGGTTTCTCTCTGCTTTTCATCAGGGTAGCAGCCTGTCTGGCACGGTTCTCTGCAAAGCTGTATTTGTATTTGACTTCAGGAGGAGAGTATGATGTCCTCTACAGGAATGTGTTGTGAGTCATGCAGTTGAGGGGTTGCCACTCCCATTCCCCTTTCGCTAGAACCAGTCTCAGATATGGAAGCTTTTGTGGATAACCTGGGTAAAAACCCCTGGTCTATAGGAGCATTTAAGGATAAAACAGCATATGCAGATTTGATGCTCCAGTGGGAACAATTCACAGAGACAAAGGCTTATTGTAAGAAAAAACGCTTGGCTGCTTTACATGGGCTCGTTTTAGTATCTAAAACACTTACTGAAGAGTTAGGGAAGTTAGCCAAAGAGAACAAGGAGCTGCATGAACAATTAATGGCATGCCAAGGTCAAGTACAGAAACCAAAAATTGAGTACGAATCTTCAGTGTCCCACTGTCTTAGTCAGGCTAATTTGCTCTCTAACTCTCAGAGCGATGCAGAGGGTTACAAAGAGGAAGCTAGACAGTGGGAGGAAACAGCTCATATCTGGGAAGGGAAATGTAAGGACGTGCAAGCTGTGGAATGTGTTGTCCTGGAAGAGAAAAAGAGGGAAACTGAGAGCCAGTCCCATGGAGTTTGTCGGCAGCAGTTCTCTCAGTGTACCAATCGACTGGCTGCTTCTCAGGGAATTATTGCTGCCATGCAGGCAGGTGTAGGCTGTGATGGTGCAGAGAGTGATGGTGTACAGGACTTTGATCTGTCACCCTCTGTTATGCAGAGGCTGTGTGGGATAAGAACAAGTCAGACCAGAGCATAGAATGTCCTTCCCCCTGTGCTCCTCTCAGGCAGACAGTAAAACAGCTGGCTAAATGAGATGTGCCGTGGGCTACTACACCCATGGCTCCTGTGATTGGTGAGACCAAGGAAGAGACTATTGGAGAGGGGGAGGAGGAAACCACCACTCTCACTACCACCAGAGTGAATAAGATACTGAGACCTGAACAAGTGCAGACACTGAAAAAACTTCAGGAAACATCACCCCTGAGAATGTAGTTGCCTGGTTTGCACAGTTTACCACAGTGCCTCAGTTAAATTATAGTGATGATGCTTTGCTCTTAAGGGAATTCTTCTCATTAGACACCTTCTTGGGACTTCCTGTGGATGTACAGAGAGGGGAGAGAGCTCAGAGGGGTACCCTTATGAGGGAAGTTTTTGAGGTAGTTGATCCTAGCAAGCACATTGAGGTACATTTTCATTTGGAGTGGCAAGCCCCGGGGGAACGTCCTGATGCTTACTTACAACATAAAAAGATCCTATGGCAAGCAATGGGGCTTGTGGAGGAAGGTCAAGACCTTATGAACAAAGACTTTCCAACTCGTTTCATAGAAGGGCTACGTCCGTAAGTAAAAGTTGCTTTAGGTACTCTGAATTGAATAGCTATGCCCTAGGAGGCACTGTTACAGAGTGTTCGGCAAGCTCATTGATTTGTGAGCCAAGCCTTCCTTGATAAGCACAAAGTGAAAACTGCTGCACAGACAGGAGAGAGATTGGCTTCTCAGATCACCTTTCAGAATCAAAGGAGCAAAGAAAGGTGATTTACTCCCTGATGGAGTTAACAGAGGGCACGGCCTAGGGCGAGGTTGTGGGAGGATTGATCCCTTGCACTGGGTACTGTGGAACTGAGCTCTCCAATATGCCCCTAAAGCTCTAATTGATGGCAAATCAAATAATCAGCTGGCTGAGCTGATTTGTCAGAAGGAAAGGGAGTCTCACACTCCAGAAAAATATATTGATAAGGGTCAATGGCCAACCCCATCTCCTGAGTGGAAGCCCTCAGAGGCATAGGGAGGCCGCGCATCCCTGAATCCCCTGATATATGTGGCACCTTTAACATCTGATAAATGGAGACGACCCACTACTTGGGTGGATTTTGAATAGGAGGTGTTTGGATAGCATATCCTTGTACATAATGGAACCCTTATTTCATTGATTGATGACCGCTTAGTTCCTGCAATAGTCAAGTTAAAGGGAAATCACTGCCAGAGGTTATAGGGTTTTGAAGGTTCCAGCCTAAAAATGCCCCTGTCTCATCCCCTTACTTACACTATTGTAAGGAAAACATGGACAGGGATTTTTGGTTTGGCACATGCTGGATCTTGTGGATTGGACTGGGAATTCCTAGAGTTGTTGCAGCTGCACACAGGGAGGCAGCTCTTAAAGCACCAGAGCCACTCTCAGTTA
Organism: Mesoclemmys tuberculata; assembly: GCA_007922155.1. Lineage (NCBI taxonomy): Eukaryota > Metazoa > Chordata > Testudines > Chelidae > Mesoclemmys > Mesoclemmys tuberculata. The sequence goes on from ML675641.1 coordinate 11,338, forward strand.
CAGCAGAGCAGTATTCCCTGGATGTTGCTAACATAGTACAAGTACACCCACAAGGATGGGCCAAGAATAAATTGGATTGTGGCCGTGTGGTTGCCTGTGTTCTTATTGTAGGACCTGATCCATCACCCCAGAAGCAGTACAAATACTCAAAGGAGGCTGAGAAAGGCTTGTTACACATGATTACTGCTTTCTTGCAGCAAGGAGTGCTAGTGGAAACTAACAGCATAAAGAACTCCTCCATATGGCCAGTATGCAAAGCGTCCAGGAAAACCTGGTGACTTACAGTAGATTACAGGGCTTTGAATATATGTACACTCAAGACAGCCCCTGTGGTGGCTAAGTGATGGCTGAAATAGGTATGGTAGAAAAATGGTTTTCAGTATTATATTTATCAAATGCATTCTTTGCTATTCCTCTGAATCCTGACTGCTGGTATAAATTTGCTTTTACCTGCAGGGACCATCAACTCACTTTTGCTCATGTTCCACAAGGGCTACACTGTTCTCCCATGGTTTGCCATGCCCATGTTATTAAATTATCGGATAGGTGCACAGCACCGATTAATGTTATCTCTTATGTGGACGACGTTCTCATTTGGACTGTACATTGAGAAGCTCAGCTGCTTTTGCTCGATGAAGTAATCTTCCTGACTGAGCAAGCAGGCTTAATTTGGAAAAAGCCCAATTGTGTCAGCAAGAGGTCTGAAACCTGGGTTCAGTGTTGGGGCAAGAAGGAATTACTCCTGATCAGCAGAGAGTGGAATTAATTTGTAAACGTCCAGCACCCACTGATGTTTCTGCAGTACATTCCTTCTTAGGTCTTACAGGATGGCTCTGCAGTCATGTGGAGCATTTTGCCTTAAAGGCACAGCCACTGAATCAACTACTGGGGGAGGGAGTACCTTGGAAGTGGGGCCCAGAACAGGATCAGGCCCTATTTGAATTGAAGCAAGCAGAAATCTCCACCCTGCACTAGCATACCAGGATAACACTAAACCATTTGTGTTGCAGTTAGCTCATTCCCCAAAGGAAATAGGAGCTATTTTACGCCAGGAGGGGACTTCTGGTCAAAAGCCATTGGGATTTGCCCCTCAAGTACTGGAAAGGGCAGAGATCACCTTTACCCCATGTGACAAAGAAATGTTGGCATTGGTATGGGGCTTGGGGTACTGGCAATATCTTAATGGTTCTGCCCCAATCATTTTGCGAATGGCCCACTTCCCTCTTAAGTACATAGTGTCCGGGAAAATTCAAGAAGGGCGTATATCCAATCCTAGATTGGAAATGTGAAAGTCCAACCATCTACAGCTTCCAACTTGGCCCCATATACCCTGATAATTGAAGGTTCTGAGAGTAATTGCCCTTTCTCTTTGATAGAGCCGGCCCTTCCTAATGGAAGACCAATAGAGTTTACAGGCAGACGGAATTAGAGAATACCACAGTACAATTCCTCTATTATGCAATATGATTTTGCAGGCCACTGGATAACAGCAGATATGGAAATTAAATATATGTTGTAAATAATTCATACTAATTGGCATCTATAGATCCTGGGGGATTTTTGTAGGTTTTTTTATAGATAGTTATTACACAGATCCATTATGGTACATGGAAATACAAGATAAAGACAATATGAAGAAGAGTTGTATGGTGTTCTTGTTTTGCTGTGTATGTTTGCTGTGCTATGTTGGTATGAATGGGAAAGATGGTGCAATCTCGGACAGATGTTGTGAGATTATACCTCTGCCCACTAGTGTGTGGCTGGGGGAAGGTGCTTTGGAGCTTAAGATAATTATGTTTTGAAATTATGAGGAGCAACTCACAATTAATGTCACCAAAATGAGTACCCCCACGAAGAAGATGGCCCAAATGATTTGGTTTATTTACACAGAGCGAATTGGACCAGAGGAACAGAGCAACACACTGTTATGGTGTCCAAATCGGTCTGAAGTAATTTACAACAAAGCCAATTTTTGCTATTACTACTTGGGGATATTCCACCTAATAAAGGGAAAGACACCAGTTACTGAACTGAAGGTATACTATCCACAATGGGTTTTAGTGAATCCCTCTGCTAGTGTAGTGATGTAGATACACGCCTATCTGAATGTATTTGTACATTGTGCTCCCAAGCCTGGAGAATACAATGTTGGGGACTTGGTGTTAAAAGAAAATTATAATAGCCAAGTACTGGAGACCCCAAAGATACACCTTGTGAAAGCACATGTAGGCACACAAAAAACTAACATATCCTGCCTGCATCCCCTTGCGCACTGTTTGTAACACCCTTAGTACAAGAATGGCTGCACTGGATGGACACCTGGGTAGCACACAATGCTAACACACATGCATGTTCCAAGTGAGACATTGGAAGAGATATTTTGGGAGGTACAGGAGCAAGAGCAGGAGTGCTGAATGCAATTAAAGAAGTTTTGACGAACAAGTTAAGCACCCTAGGCAGATGCCTTGGAGCCCTATCAGATCCCATAGTACACACACATTCAGCCTTGGAATATAGAGAAAAGTTACTTAGAGATATATTAGTACCCTGGGAAATGAATAATGAAAAAGCATGCCTGAGCCTATTAAACCTCACAAAAATCATGATAAATGCTACCTCCAAAGCTTTCAGGTTGCATACAAGCACAACTTTGGGCTCAAGGAATAGGCCAAGGCTTCATCCGACAAAGACTTAGTGGAGTCCTGCCTGATGAAATAAAGAAATTGATTTGGGATGATGCCACCACCCAAGAAAGGGCCTTAAGTCATGGTGGAAAATGTTAAATTTCACTGTAGATGCCCAGGCTCAAGTGATTACAGCGTATGTAAAGACAATATCTGCTGCTTGCACCATAGACATACACAAAGCAATCTCCCTAGGCTTCAATGTAAAAACTGGAGTTTTATGGCCTATTAAACACCTGACATGGGGATTGAAAGAAGGAAATGAAACCTGATAGGTTAGTTTACAAAGCTGCACCTGTGAAGCCATGTTGGGATCAGAATTAGGATATATTTGTTAATAACCACTGACACAATTTACAAACTCTTGTAAGCAAGATGAATTGAATATATGGAATTGTCAATATGCTTTGTTACCCAATAATAGCTTTCGTTCTATCATTGTGTACATTGGATAAAGCTGTATTTGTATACGCACACAATGTACCCAAGTTTTGATTAATGGAATTTATAAAAAAGATGTTAATCCTGTCCAAAACAAATGTTATTGCATGTTACTATATTGGAATTGTGTGATGTAGTTTATGAAGTATCAACGAATATATTTCAGTTATTAATAGTAGATATTAATGTTGTAGAATATGTTCAACCTGTGATACTGGGAGTCAATACTGATTTGGTACAACACATGCTAATACATTCAAACATGAAAACCCTGCTTACACACATTCAGGAACAACTGTAGATTGTAAATTTGATAGTCAAACATGATGGGACTAAAGAAATCAAAATCCTAGTGTGAATGGGCCCTTTAGACCCCTTCACTTTGTAACACCTTCCCTATGCTCAATCAATAAGTTTAATCAATATGTAGAAAAATGTTATTCAGTAGTAATGGCATAAGTGTACAAGTAATCATGCTTTTTGTAAAAGTAGAATAATCTAGTGTTTAATATTAAGTTTGGAAATTGTAATTGAGCTGACTCTGTAACAGGAAGTAGCTTGAGGTTAGTCATACGAAGAAATTTAGTCATAGGAAGAAGTTTGTGGTCAGTCATTTCCGACTTCTAAAGTTCAACAGTATTTTAATTAGCGGTTAAGTTCAACTGCAGTTATATAAAGTTCAACAGCATTCAAATTAGCGATTGTGCCACTCAGTTAAAAACCAAAATGACAGATAAAATGCTGAGGTGCTTCTAAAAACATATATAAAGAAAGAGCGAGTTAAGGTAAAGTGTTCAATCTGCAAAGATTGTTCCACGGTCCACTCAGATCAGAGAATCTGGTGTACCGGCCAGCAATGGGGTTGTGAGGACTTAGGCACTGACACTGCCTCAGGGCAGAAGCTCAGTTGCCTTTCCCTCTTTCCTGCTCTTTAAGCAGACGACATTACCATTCTCTGGTGAAAGCTCGTTCTGTGTTCCTTACTGCTCGCTTCTTTCTCTCTCTCTCAGTTTCAGTGCACTCAGTTAATTTTATAATAATCATAATCAATAGTTCAATAGTTGTACAACAAAAATAATCGAGTCGGCAATCGTTGGGTCGCAACCTGATTCCGGTTCAGACGAATTGACCCCTCTTCGGAGGTGAAGTAATCGAGTAAGAGTAGTAGTGGTTAAGAATACGGACCTCTCTTCGGAGATGCAGTAATCGTGTTGGTAATGTATTTCTAAGTTTTTCAAATGACTGTTATTTTATCTTCTATTCATTCCAAAAACCCTAAGCCAGATTCTAGCTTTCAGTGTTGGTTGTTTGTTTTATTAATCATATATTTCACAGTTTTAACCTTTGGTTGTTACCTTATAATAAAAACTGTCTCTTGTGGTTCAGTACATCAGACTCTTAAATATTTTTGTAAAGCTTCTAATAATACCTCACATTAGGCCTGGGGAAGCGGAGCCGCTTACTCCAAGACCCCACGCAGCTTTGGGTGGTTATTCCCATTAATTAATAACCTGGTGTCAGAAGACTGATAATCCTGGCCCCTTAGGACCCTCATTCACCATCCGGGCCTAAGGTATAAAGGCGTACACCTAGATGCTGCAAAAGTTGCCACAAAGCACAGTTTTTGATGAAACAACAAGTATCTAGACTTCTGATTAACATGCTTTTCTCAGTGTTGCTTATCTGCCATCTTACATTTGTCTAACTATACCCATCATCTGAAATGAGATAATAGGCCTCAAAATTACTTCATCATCTCACTTCTCCTATATTGATATGGCTGATTTTCTTTAACATAACTGATGCCTTAATTGCACTTCACTCTTTCCTTAGTGGTACCTTTCAGACATCAGCTTCCAGAATTTACAAGCATTTCGGAGCAAGGAGGGAGAAAAGTCAACTGTTCCCATAAGCTAAAGGAATGTGCATCATTCCTTGATATATAAAGAATAAATTATGCTATGAATCCTAAAAGTACTGAACCTTTTAAAATAAGAAATGTAACTGATATGTTAATATGAGTCCTCATTAGGTGACATTGCAATGAAGTGCTACAAAGTATGGACAAAATAGGCTGAGACACTGAATCACTCGTTCAGCCTCCTAGGCTGCAGGGGAACTTATTGCTGGGAGTCAATCTTTTAAGAGCTCAACTTGGTGGTTGACTATGGGGAAATTCAATTGACTCCCTCTACAATCTTTGTTTAACAGCCTTAAAAAAACCCTCTCTTAGTTCTGTCTCACATAGACCAACCATCCAAATGAATATTCAAAAGTGAAAATGAGATTGTTTTCAGAAAATCCCCTTAAAAGAAACTAGAGTGTATGCCATGTCATCTGTAAACATAATTAATTAACTGAGCAAATTTTTTTTCACAGTCACCGTGTCTTATAGGTCCAGAGAAATGAGAAGTATACTTTCGTTAATCAGTAACAGGATCTGTCACCTTTGGAAACATGATCTTCAAAGGTATGTATGTGTTCATGAGATCAGTCCTGAAACATACCCAAGACAATTCCTATTGACAGCCTGAAGGCAATGAATAATCTAATGCAGTTTCTTCCTCTCGGAAAGCCAGGGACTATTTTAGAACTAGGAAGACTCTAATCCCTTACGACCCAAAAATGCACCTTCCCACAAGAACTTTAAATGAAGAGAGGAATTTGTCTCTGAATAGTCACCCTGTGAAAGACCTAACCACTGTTTTTAGGGCTCAGGTGGAACCGAACCCTTGTGTGGTCTCTGTCTTTTGCACTGGGGTGAATTTCCAAATGAAGTTGAAGCTCAGGTGGGAATTGCATTACACCTGGCTCTTTAAATCCACCTTGCGTCCATCAATAGCATGGAATTCAATGTATATCATCTAGTCACTACAGTGAGACCATCAAACACAAGTGATAAAACACTGAGCAATTGTGAATTATTCCACTGTGGGGTTACGAGCCAAGAGTGCAGAGATCAGCTGAGTTCTGTAGCCAACAGTACCACAAGGAAGAATTATAGCCCCATGGTACAAATGTCTCGTTTTTATTTTTATTTATTCCACTGGTCTTTATTTGTTCTTCTTCCTTCTCTTTCTGCCTTCCCTGAACCATCTTCCAGCTTTTCCCTTTCCTTTGCCTACTCAAACTCCACTTTAGTGCTTTCCCTTCCTTCAGGACCTGATTAAAAAATATTGGAGAACTGTGCACAATGGAAATTGGCGGGCTCCCATTTCCCTTAAAGCATCTTGGCCCATACATGCCCCACCACACACCCCCATATGTTCCTCACTACCTCACACATGCCAACACTACACCAGGCCCCCACTTACCCTGATAGCTCCCCACACACACATCACAGCCAACTTGACATACATCTTGTTCACTGCAGCCTCCTGGCAACAGACCCCCATCTCCACTACTCATGCCCAACATCCCAGCCTCAACCACACAACCCCCGATATCTCTCAATTCCCTCAGATCCACCGCCCCCCAATGTCATCCACTCACTCCACCTCACCCTAACATCCCAGCCCCCAATCTCCCCGCCCACTTGTCCTCAATCTCTTACATCACAGCACATGGAAACTCACCACTCACTCCATAGCTTAGTGACAACTTGCACCCGAGCCCCACACTCACTGTTCCCTGAGACCTTCCTGACCACTAACCAGTGCCCTCCCAGTTTAATACTCCATTCCCATCCAGGACTAGGGTAGTTCCTCTCAATCCCAGCTGCCCAACTCTGTTCGCCCCATCACACGCCCTGCATTCACATGACCTCATGCCCCTCACATTTGGCCCAGCAGCACCCTGTCACAATGGAAGGGTGTCCAGGCCAAACTGGAGTAGAGCGGCATTGCAATTTGGTGCATGGGGTTGCAGTGTCACTCCATTTTGGTTTTTTTCCTCATGGTCAGGGGCTCCACTGAAATTTGTGCAGGTGCACCAAGTTGAAACTGGTTCATCTGGACCTGCCTTCCTGCTGTCTGAGCATTGTCCTGGCAAGGTTGCCAGAGCAACTCGCTGTATCCCCACATTGATGATCTTTCCTTTCACTGCTGCTCAAGCTACTTCACCTACCACTCCACTAATCCCCTTTGCATGCTGCTGGGATTGAGATTCCCCATCATGGCGCTTATTGATTGATGCTTAATACACAGGTTTGGTGGCACACCTGTGGAAGACTAAAATCCTCTCTTTGCCACAGGTTAGGGTGTGTTTAATATTGCAATGAGAACTGGTCAGAAGATGGGATTTTTTCCAATGGAATAAATAAATCAAAAATTGAAATTTAGCTAAAAGTGAAAAAGTTCCTTGTTTTTCATCAGAATATTTTTCAGTTTTCTGATGAAAAAGCCAAAATTCTTAAGGAAAGCAGACATTTTCAGTGAACATTTTGTAAATCCCATATTTCCATTAAAAAAAAAAGTTGACAGTAAATTTATAACAAACACAGCTGCAACCTATGATTTCTCAGTCCTCTGTCAATTGCCTTAGTAATTAAACACGCCCTCCTGGACTTTTGATTCCCTTCTCCATGTTTGATCCTACGCAATTTTTTAAACATATTCTGAAAATCAGGCTTCCCTGGAGAACTAAAGCATGTTCTGTCACTTTTCATCCTTATGAGAACTTTGTCAAAGGGAACAAAATAAAGCCTTGTTTACAAGGGTCTGGTTTCCAGTTTAAAAAAAAAATGCTTGGTTGAAATATCACACCATCTATGTTTTAAAAGCATCTGAGATTTTTCCAGGCTTCCACAATTTGAAGGCCCCAAATCCACTTTATCCTTGACATAACCCTGTCCTGAGAAGTAAGCACTATATAGCACTGTAAAGAGAAAGCCAATATAAGAGTGATGACAGTGAGATTTGTTGAAAAAGCTAAAAGCACAATAATCTAATATTAGACAGCTGCAAAGGAGCTTTAAAAATAAGGGAGAGGGAGAAACAAATGAGTCATTCAACTCAGCATTATGGGAGTCTCATTAGAGACTATTTCCTGTAACTGATGGGAATAACGATGACTTTTGAAATTACTAGAATTTGGTATTTTTTATTGTGAACAGATGTCAGTTTCCATTCAAAGGCAGCAGGTTATAACATGGCTACCAGTTTGGAAGGGTTACGAAATTAAACCTTTGCCTCTGCTTATAACGTGTATGGAGCTGTGACAGAGTGCAGGCAGTGAGTAGTTCAGCCTGCACTCTGATCACTTAGAGGCTAATTACTCCCCGGAAGAAGTTGATTGGGGGTAATGATCTAATCGGGTTGATGGGCTGGATAGGATAAAAACTGAGTTGGCCCCAACAGCCCAGGGCTGATAAAAAGTCATAGGAAAGAAGTACAAGGGAAGAGAGGGAGGAACAGGCCTACCTGAGCTTAATCACACAGAGGCCTCAGAGTAAGGAGACGTCTGGTCCCCTCAGGTCCTGCTGAGAAGGCCTAAAGCTTGTCAAAGATTGTAAATAGGCAGGGGCACCAGGGACTACGGTGGTACTGGTGAAGGAAAACTGAAATAAAGCAGTTCGTCCAGGGAAGACGATGGGGTCCGAGGTGGAGTTTTGTAAGAAGATACGGAGACCGGTAAAATAGAAAGCAGGCATGCCATATCTACCGTGTATGAAGCAGCTGTCCCAAGCTAGTTCGGCCTCACTGAACTAAGCATAGCAGCTTGCAGCTATTTCACCCTGATTTGTGTGCTGGTCAGATCTTACAAGCTAAAGAGGATGGCACTTGATTAGTACTTGGATGGGAGACCTCCAAAGAAAACCCAGGTGCTGCTGGGAGCAGTGTTTGTGTTTCTATAAGTGGTGCTCATCCCTCTGAATCTACACTCAGGTCCCAAGAAGCTGTTACAGTCACAGTACTGTGTTTCATATCAGATACCAAACAGATGCCCTGATCAGTTAGTCATTAGAAACCCACAAGAACAGAGGTGTTAACCCTAGTTCTCTGGCCAAACCACAGTGCAGGGTCACAGAAATTAAAGGAAGAAAAGATTTAACAGCATTAGATAATCAAGTCCACATCCCTGCTACCCAGGCAGAACACATCACTGTCCAGGGAATATATCTGATATTAAATCAATTTACACTGTTGTCATGGGTAATTGCATTCTGCCTATCTAAATGGTATTCTTCACTGCTGCTGAATTTTTGCCATGCATTGTTAAACAGCTGTTACATTCCACCCCAATGATGGATGATCGAATTCTGACCTATAAAGTTTCTAAAGTGCTTTGGGACCCATCCAGACGAAAGGTGCATGAGAATGTGTACTTTTTTATACTTATTCACATAGAGGCTGAAAACATTTAGAAAACATAGTAACAGTCATACTGAGCAGGCCAATTGCCCATCTAGCCCAATAGCCTGTGTTCCAACAGTGGCCAATGCCAAGTGCTTCATAGGGAAAGAATAGAACAGGTAATCCTCAGGTGATCCATTCTGTTGGCCATACCCAGCCTCTGGCAAACCACAATCCCTGCCTATTTTAGCTAATAGCCATTCATGGACCTATCCTCCATGAGCTTATCCAGTTCTTTTTTGAATCCGGTTATGATTTTGGCCTTCACAACATCCTCTGGCAAAGAGTTCCACAGGTTGACTGTACATTGTGTGCAGAAATACTTTCTTTTGTTAGTTTTAAATCTGCTGCCTATTAATTTCATTGGGTGACCCGTAGTTTTTGTGTTTCAGAAAAGGAGTAAATAACACTTCCTTATTTACTTTCTCTGTACCAGTCATGATTTTATAGACCTCTATCATATCTTTCCTTAGTTGTCTCTTTTCTGAGCTGAAAAGTCTCAGTCTTACTAATCTCTCCTCATGTGGAAGCTTTTCCATACCCCTAATAATTTTGTTGCCCTTTCCTGTAACTTTTCCAGTTCCTATATATCTTATTTGAGGTGGAGAGACCAGATCTGCATTCATTATTCAAGATGTGGGCATACCATTTTTTTTCTTATTATCTATCACTTTCCTAATGATTCCCAATATTCCGTTAGCTTTTTTAACTGATGCTGCACATTGAGTGGATGTTTAAGAGAACTATCCACAATGACTCCAAGATCTCTTTTTGAATGGTAACAGCAAATTTAGACTCTATCGTTTTATACATATAGGTGGGATTATGTTTTCCAATGTGCATTACTTTGCATTTAGCAATATTGAATTTCATCTGCCATTTTGCCGCCCAGTCATGCAGTTTTCTGAGATCCCTTTCCAACTCTTCACGGTCTGCTTTGGACTTAACTGTCTTAAGTAGTTTTGCATTTGCCATGACACTCTTTACACCTTTTTCCAGATCATTTATTAATATGTTGAACAGTACTGATCCCAGCACAGTCCCCTGAGGGACACCACAATTTATGTCTCTCTATTCTGAAAACTGAGTTTTTAATCCTACTTTTTGTTTCTTAACTTTTAACCAGTTACTGATCCAGAAGGGGAAATTTCCCTCTTATCCCATGACAGGTTACTTTGCTTAAGAGCCTTTGGTGAGGGATCTTGTCAATGGGGATCGCCTCCGGAACCTTTTTAAAAAATTGGTGTCATATTAGTTATCCTCCAGTCATCTGCCATGGAAGCTGCTTTAAATGATAGGTTACATACCACAGTTAGTAGTTCTGCAATTTGACATTTGAGTTCCTTCAGAACACTTGGGTGAACACCATCTGGCCCTGGTGATTTATTACTGTTTAATTTATCAGTTTGTTCCAAAACCTCCTCTAATGCCACCTCAATCTGGAACAGGTCCTCAGATTTGTCATCTAAAAAGAATGGCTCAGCTTCATGAATCTCCCTGACATCGTCAGCTGTGAAGACCGATGCGAAGAATTCATTTAGTTTCTCCACAATAGCCTTATCTTCTGTGAGTGCTCCGCTAGCATCTCCATCATTCAGTTGCCCCACTGGTTGTTTATCAGGATTCCTGCTTTTGATGTACTTAAAAATTTTTTTGCTGTTACTTTTTGAGTCTTTGGCTAGCTGTTCTTCTAATTCTTTTTTGGCCTTCCTAATTATATTTTTCCACTTTACTTGCCAGAGTTTATGCTCCTTTCTATTTTCCTTATTAGAATTTAACTTCCAATTTTTAAAGGATGCCTTCTTGCCTCTAACTGCTTCTTTTACTTTGTTGTTTAGCCATGGTTGCACCTTTTTAGTCCTCTTACTATGTTATTTAATTCAAGCTATTCATTTAAATTGAGCTTCTATTATGGTGTCTTAATAAAGGTTCCATGCAGATTAAAGAGATTTCAGTTTTGGCACTGTATTTTTCATTTCTGTTTAACTAACTTCCTCATTTTTGTGTAATTTCCTTTTCTGAAATTAAATGCTACCATGGTGCGCTGCTTTGCTCCCCTCCCATCCCGAGATATGTTACATTTTATTATGTTATGGTCATTATTACCAAGTGGTTCATCTATATTTACCTCTTGGACCAGATTCTGTCCATTTAGGACTAAATCAAGAATTGCCTCTCCTCTTGTGAATTCCAGGGCTAGCTGCTCCAAGAAGCAGTCATTTATGGCATCAAGAAACTTTATCTCTGCATCCCATCCTGAGGTGATATGTACCCAGTTAATATGGGGATAGTTGAAATTCTCCCATTATTATTGAATTTTTTATTCTTATAGCCTCTCTAATTAACCTGAGCATTTCACAGTCACTGTCACCATCCTGGTCAGGTGGTTGGTAGTATATCCCTACTGCTATATTCTTATTCAAGCATGGAATTACTATTCATAGATATGCTATGGCACAGTTTGGTTCATTTAAGATTTGTATTTAATTTGACACTATGCTTTCTTTCTGTCCTTCCGATATATTTTGTACTTTTGTATTACTGTGTCCCATTGATTATCCTCATTCCACCAAGTTTCTGTGATGCCTATTATATAAATATCCTCATTTAATATGAGGTACTCAAGTGGGGGTTGTCAAGAGGGAAATAGCGTAACCCTGTAGTATACTTGTTGTTAGGTTACAGTTTGTCAACAAGAAAAAGAGGGGTGTGGATGGCCTGATTCTCTAAGAAGGGCCCCCAATTGCTTGTGCACAAGGTATGTAGGCTGTTGGGGCATCTGAGTCACTGTAAAGCAGCCCCAGAACCCCTCTTAAATCGTATCACCTTCCATGTCAGCTGGTCTTTTAATTTTTCCCCAGGCCTCTGCATTAGGACTTTAGTGATCATGAGACCCCTGTTTTCACCCTGATGCATGTCTCTCATCTACAGGCTCATATTAATTCTGTAAAGCATCTAGGGTTACGCTTTGCATAAAAGAGTGATATAAAAACAAACAAAAAATCTCTAGGGTCTCTCTAGGCAAGATCAAAATAAACAAAATGTTTATTGCTGCTTTGCAGACCCTGCTACAAAGCATCTCCAAATCTGTAATCCCACAATGTTTTTGTTAATCATATTTATTATATTGGACAGCCAGTTGAATGTGGAACAGTTTTTCTGACTGACAAATGCTTGTCCGTGCTAAAGCTTAACCACTAAAAAAGAACTTTAGCTGCGTACATCCTGAAACTCAGGATGGTTGTCTCTCACCCCCAATACCCTGTTCTCTAGGTCTGTGGTATTTGTATTTTTAAATTGTTTTATTGTAAAACAGTAGAACATCTTTTTTTAAAATTGGTCCACTACAAAGCACACATTGTTACTGTTGTTTTTCATGTTAAACTTGTAAACTTTATTTCCTATGATCAAGTGCCTCTTGCTTTTTCATGTTAGCATAAGTGTGGGTCAAGAAGAATGCATTCTATAAACAAAGAGGTCATTATCCGTTTCTTTAGAGAAAGATAGGTTTGTGTTCATCTCACTTTAAATGATAAAAAAAAACCTCTTTCTTTCTATATGCTACTTTCTGAATGTAAAATTGTAAAGCCCTTCTAGATTAAGTCTGTTTAACTAATTAAAATATTTTGTAAGTAACATTTAACCCTTTACAAAGCTAAAAAATATACTCCTCTTTTAGATGTGTGGCTTTAATCCTGCCTGGGGTGTCTTTTCTTCTTGAAAAAGCATGCTGATGCAGGCTTCTAATAGGTTGAAATTTTTCCGATTACACATTTCTTTACGATTTCCATTCCTGTGAACAGGAAATTTCTTACTATTTACTTAGACTAAAATCTTTAAAGACTGGTGCACTTGTTAAAACATTAAAAAGTTAGGTATTTCACTACAATTCTCACACAGCTGTTTTTTCATGTTCTATTGTAAATAACATTCCCTCTTAGCAGTTATGTTATTTCACGCATAAGCAAAAAGAGTAAAACATCTACAAAGCATCCCTTGTCACTGTAGTTTTTCATGTTAACAAAAGAGTTGAGTAAAGGGTTTTGTTTGTCTTACATTTTTAAATAGTCAAAAGGATGGTTCTTGAGGGAAAATACAAAGCTGTTTGGGATAATTTCTATAGGCAAACTTTAAAAGCAAGCCTGAGTACTGTGCTCTGCTCATTTTTACTTTAAATCAGCTTCTGTTGGCAAAAGGGTTTATTCTTAGGTGAGAGGGGGTGGCTCTTCTCAGGAAGAATGCATTCGGTGATGTAGTTATAGAGCAACTCCTGATTGGTCCAGTGTTGTTTGCTCCCAAGACTCGCACCCCAGCTCCAGAATAGCTATTATTTCATATTTTTTCTCTCTTCTCTAGAATTCTTTAATTACAACATTAGATTTCCTCTTTTATTTTATTTTTCTTTAATTTCATTTTCTCTCTGCTTTAAAATCATTCATTACAACATTATTTTCTTTCTTTCAAACCAACCTATTCTTTCTCTCTCTCTCAGTTACACATGCCCAAACACAAGGACACAGCACAATTTTTTTTTCAAAATGGCTAACGGTGCCTTTTTTCAATTTTTTATTTTTTCTTGTATTTCTTTTTCCCTCACACACACAGCCTCATGTATCCAACCACAAGCATTCCACAGATGACCCAACACACACACAAGACATTTTCAAAATGGCTGGCAGTGCCAAATGAGTACAAGACAGGAAATTGGACATGGTGGGTGGGTTATAAGGTGTGGGTTATAAGGCACTAAGGGGCATGGAAACCTGTAAAATATTACCTGGTGATTAATGTTGTCGAGATAGTTACTATTCATGTGCCCAGTGGATAAAATAGTCTGGTAACTTAACTGTAAACTTCTAGCAAGTCTCTACTCAGCATGTGCAAACTTCAATTTTTTTAAAGCCTATACCTTGGCCAAATTTGGGCAGATTTTCTTGGGGACTGCAAAAGATATATTCCTGATATAATGGCTGTCCCTTTTTCAAATTTCAAGCCTACACTCTGAGCCATGAGGTCACTAGAACTTCTGAAAGAAAAGGTCTCCAGAGATTTTATAATATGAGTAAAACAAAATATTTTCCTTACTCTTAGTCCTGGAAACAGCTAAATCGTTTTGACTGAAAATTTCCAGAAAAACTCAGCTGGAGGCAGACACAGGGAATGCAAAAATTTAGTGCAAATGGTTATAGCTTGGCAAAGTTATAAGCAATTAAAACAGACTCTAAGTAGGAGAATTGTTAAGGAACTTAAATAAGAGTCAGTGCCAGCAGTCCCGTCTACAATAATAAATGGGCCCCTTCTGCCAGGTTTTCTCAGCGGCAACAAGGTTTGGGTTCAGAAGTTGAAGAGGTTCCTCTTGAAATTAAAAAACACCAGCAGCTTGAATCCCCACCCAGAAACCAAGGACACATGAAATACCCTCCCCTGCGTGCCGTTAACAGGCAATACTTCTCCTCTTACAGGCAGAGTCTGCCTGTTCTTCTGGTGACTCCTCATAGTGTCACTTGGAGGATTTCTGGGTAGGAAACTTACATCAATGAACTCTCAATAGTTGTACTTTCCCTGTTCACCAATCATTGGTGGCAGAGATGGCCTTGCCCTGTACAGCTTCTGTCTCTCTGGAGCTCTGGGTAAATAGCTTTGAAGCAGCTCTTGGCCACATTTTCCCCTGTTCATCAACAGATGGTGTAACTCGTCCGTGCCCAGGGTAGCCCACTGATAATGCCAGGGTCAGGGCA